>PVKU01007569.1:0-85657 GCA_004027475.1 Anoura caudifer | reverse complement strand
TCCCTGGAGTCATGAGCTCAGGAGCCTTTTGAAAAGGCAAATTCATTCACCAGCAGCTGAATATTTTAAGGTTTCAATTCATTACTATTTGACCTGAAACATTTAGAGTTGCTCAGTTTTCTTTTTTAAAAAGAATCTTTATTGAAATAAAATTTATGTACCATAAAGTTCTCCCAAATAAAGCTATAATTCAATGGTTTTTAGTTTGTCTACTGAGTTTTGTGATTATCACCATACTTTGAGAAGGTTTTCATTACTCATAAAGAAACCTTTTACCAAATAGCCATTGTACTCCATCCTCTCACCTCCCATCTCTAAGCCACCTAATCAATTTTGATTTGTCTTTCATTTAGGATAGAAAAATGGGGAAAATAATTTCCAGATTAAGGATACAATACTGTGTAACCCATAGGTCTACATTGCCCATGTGTCCATTTCTTGTTAATATGTTTAAGAGCAGTCAATATAATTTCAAATGCACCTTATGAAACAATCAAAATCCTTTAAAGAAATAGAGGGGTATAGCAATGGGAACTAGCTTCACCTTCAGCTCAAGAATCCTGAACCACATTCGCTTCTGGAAGCTTCACTGGTGGTAATTGGAGAGAAGAGAGCACATGCTCATTTTGCGTCCTGGTTTTGCACCCTATTCATGCCCTCCATTCCTCAAATATGTCTATGTACTTACACTAATTCCCAAATGTTATCTTTTAAAACTTTTTCCCATATTGTCCCTGGCAGTCATCATTCTAATATCTCCTATCTAATATCTGATATATCTTCTTACAATTCCTGCCCCACCAACAATGCACATACTTTTAATCTTTGATTTATTTTGTTTTTTGTTTTTCACAAATAATCTGCATTCAGACTTCTGATCTACTTCACCCAGTCTCATTGTTACTTTGTCACATTGGATAATTTCTTTTCCTTTTTCCTCTTTTTCTTGCTGTTCCCTGAAGTACAATAACATCACATTACCTTAACTTAACCCTGCAGTGTGTCCCTGCTTTTCGCAGGCAGACTATTAAATATGTCTTGCATTACCTAATGTAAATGGTGTCCTTAGCAAATTTTTAGCATGTACCTGTGCCTCCGGTGTGAGCTTCCCTGTTGTTAAAATAAAGTAAGTAAATATACATTTTTCTGGTGCTGTTAGCATAGCCATGTAGCACAATATAGTGTGATAGAGTGGTTAGACACAGGTTTGAGGTCACATGATAGATGTGAGTTCCTAATTCTGACTTTAATTTGCAATTCATTTGAATTATCTAGACTGGAAATTTCCCATTTGTGAAATAGGAAAATCCTGACCAGAGTAGTAAAGAGAAAATACTAATATATTCACTTAGTACAATGCCAAAAATGATCAATACTGTTAGTGATCATACTGATTTTATTATTACAATTCATATACCTTAAGCCATCACTAGGCTCATTTGGGGTGAATCTTAGTAAAAGTCATTTAAAATACTATTTTCATGGAAAAGTACATTTCAAGTGACAAACTGACATAAAACATTTTTTTCCATAGCACAGGGCACTGGGAACTTGCTGAAGACTTGCTGAGTAAAAGTAACATACATGTTGTAAGATGATCCAGTTGATTCTCTGTGCTTTAAGTGAGGAATATACACACACTCATCTGCTTGTTAAATTTCTCCAGGGAATATAATGTCATTTAATCCTTCCTTGAAACACTAAATGGAATGAAAATTTTCTTACAATATATATGTTTGCCATAAAAACTTGTTAGAAATAAGAAAAAGTTTAAAAAAGAATCATAATTTTGTCAAGCCATTATGGAAACATTTTCCTATACATTTGATAGAATAATATATGCTTTTATTTTTCAGTACAAATTAAAATTCATTAAAGAATTTTTTTTGCAGGAAACATGTGCTTGTTCTAAATGAACCTGATAAGACATATGTAAATAAAGCAGGAAGGCAAGTTCTGCAATCCATTTATTTAAATTGATTAACCCTCATTTTGACCTTTTCGACTAACATGTCTAAACATACTTTTGCATTGTTGTAATTCCTTTATATATTTGCTTTCTGAAACAAAATAATAAATTCTTAATTGTTTGAGGTCCATTTTCCTCTCAGTTTGTAAGTTCCCTGAAATTAGGCATGCTGTTTCTCTTAAGCATTGCTAATTTCTGTAATACACTGTGGGTGAATGAATGAACAAGAGTGAATTTTAAAGAATATTTAGACCCATTCCTGTGGAAGTAATTCTCTGTTCCAAATTGGTTCTTTTGAGAATAAGAGGGATTTGGTATCTGAAGTCACAAAATATATTTTATCCAATAAGTGTGTGTGCATGAAGCCACATATATGTTCCATGGCCATATAATATGCAGTTATTTAGATATCTTCAGTAGAAGTACTTGATGATTAAATCATTTTTTCTTCCTTGATGCCCTGAGAAACCTAAATAGCTAGGTAGCATCCCTCGCAGAATGTTGCCTAAATGAGGCTTACTGTGGTCTTGTTATTCTCTGGAGAACATAAACATCATTCCTCTGATCTACTTCAAAAACAAAAGGATACATATTTTTTTCTGAAATTGACTGAAAATTTGGGTTAAATATAATATACCAAGAATTTTGGTTAATATCATTAAAAGTTTTAATTGACAATTTTGTAAAGCAATTTCTAATATAATGTCAAAAAATATTTCTAAAATTGGAAAACTAAAGAAACTCGTGTTTTGTTAGGTTGACCATGGCAAATTAAATTATAGAAGGGCCTTCCCGGTTGTTATAAAGAAAATAAAAGAATAGATCGAGTTTTCTTGATTTTAAGATTTTTCTCACATTAGCTTTTCTTAAACCTTTGACACCTGCTAGAAAGTAAGAGCAAATGACAAAATAAACAACATGTATGTAATGGATATTAACTGAAGAACTTGGAAATACTTTGATCATGGTACGTCGGAAAGCCCTTTTTTTTTGATTCATAGTGTGATTTAGTTTGCATCCAAAGTTTCATAGAGATGTTTATTTTCTACTAGCAAAATTAGTTTAAAATTTGTATTATGAAGATATTATGCCATCATTACATGGAGTAAAGCCAAAAAGGAAAGGAAAGGAAAGGGAAGGGAAGGGAGGAAGGAAGGAAGGAAGGAAGGAAGGAAGGAAGGAAGGAAGGAAGGAAGGAAGGAAGGCAAGCTGACTTTGATGATTCCTGTGGTCTACCTGGTCCCATGGGACATTCCCTGGGGTGTAAAATGAAACCATACAGGCACCAATCCCAACAAAATGTCTTGAATGGAGGGCTAATATTTCTTTTTACTGTGCCTTTCTCTTTCACCACAGAGCATTGCTCATAGTCATTTCTGTTTTGTTAACAAGGGAAAAACTATTACTTCATGCACCGTGGAAAGTATTTATATAACCTGGAAGTATAAAAGTCTATGTGGGTCCATGTGTTGGGAAAGTGAGAGAGGAAGAGGAGAGAGAGAAAAAAAAAACAGAGATAGAGAGAGAGAAAGAAATGTTAAGCAATCCAGATAAAGTGTGATATACCATTACCTTCTTTCCTGACTAAAATATGTAAAAGATATAAAAAATCAAAGATATAAAAAAATAAAGAAGATATAAAAAGTCTTGATATTTTTGGTCAATATGATTTTAGGAGACAATTTTGACAGAAGAGTAAATAACATAATTTTTATTTTAAGAGAGTGCCCCTATATCTATACTAGCAATTTTAAAATGCGGGTGTTTGCAGCAGTTGGCAAGAAACCTATGGAGAGTTATCTATAGGCACCAGCCGATGCTGAGCAAGGCCTCACAGGATGCTGTTCTGCTGGTGGCCATGATGGTTTAGGGGCTGAATTATTGCTTTTAAGTTCAGAATTATGGTTTGGTTGCTACAGCCAAATGTAATGACTTACTCAGGACCTAACATGCTTATTAAATCATAAGTAATCCTCTGGGAAAACTCAAATATAAGCAATATCTGCTAATTCAGGCATTCATTCCTTCTCATGAACTATTTTCTCTAAGTAGAATACCCTCTCCCAAGTGTTTTCCTGACAAACTGTTAAATTCTTCCAGGCTCAGCTGAAATGCTAGCTAAACTGCAAATGACTCCCTAGGTCCAGAGTTCTTTCTTGGTGCCAAACTGCATTCTAAATAAAATTTCCTCATAACAATCAAATCATGTTTTTTGTTTGTTTGTTCATTAACCTGCCTGCCTCTCCCATAATGCAATCTTGCTTTCTGTATGGGGGACATATAGCTGCGACCCTTCGTTGCTATGTCACTGTCATCTGACCAAATTTCAGGAGAATTAGTAAGCAGAAATACTTTAAAGGAATCAAAGAATAGCATTAAAAAAAGCATAATCCTATTAAATTTATTTATTTTCAATAAATTATGCAAGTATGCAAATTATTTAATATATTTGCATTCATTAAGCAGATCTTTCTCTCTGTAGCAATTTCAACGACAATATGGAATTAGACCATGGAGATGTGAATTTGGTCATCTTAGTGCATAAAAAGAACAAATGGTAAATGGAGTAGCAACATAAATAATTACATAGGAGTAACGAAGTGTCATCCTCACCCACAAGACGGGAACACTTCTGCTGCTGCATATCTGTGCATTTGGTAGGACTCAGCAAAGCCAATAATTCCTTTTGTAAGTGGAGGGAAGAGGAAGGATCAATTCTTTTCTACATTTTAACAGCTTTACTCTCCTATCACCTATCCTTCTATTCACCACTTGTATTTTTGATCAGAGAAATACTGTTGTTTAAGTGCAGACTGATTATATTTTCAGACCTTCCATATATACACACACACACACACACACACACACACACACAAAGACCTATGTATTTACATATATGTATATACATAAGTTTAAACCTAGGTTGGAATTCAATTTTATTTTAGGTTTAATTCAATAATATCTTTAGAGTGCTTAGTATCATAATATGGACCTAATATAGACTACATATTGCTAAATCAATAAAATGGAGTGTTAATTTGTAGGTGATTTCTTCATCTAATGCATTATCAATGAAACATGTTAATTTTTCCTGGGGTCACTGAGTCATTATTAGTGACCATGAAATCTGTCTCACTGCAAGTTTATGTTACCTGAAATATAAATACAAAACTTATAAGAGAGAGTATCAATATGTTCTGAATTAATCTCTTGTAATATATTTTAGTTCATTTAATTATTTCTGGTTGATTGGCTTACAAACTCATAAAAAGGACAGTATTGATGTTTAGGTTTTTAATAAAAGTAGAATTAACTTGTATAAAGATTATGAAGTCATGCTTTCAATTTGATTCTGTGAATCCATTCATTTTCATATCTATTTAATCATTCAGTCTTTTAGAAATGATTGTGTGGGGAGAATGACACTGTCCTCTTAGCTGGACCACTGAGAATTTCTGTAATTCTAGCCAGCAAATATAACCTCTGAATCTAAGCTTTTTCTTCTGTGAAATAAGTGAATTAAATTGATTAATCTCCCAATTTCCTTCCAGGTATGAGAGTGTATTGTGCTATTCAGTTGTGGAATACCATTAGGGATACACAAGACTTTGGAGTTACCATAGAATGTCCATAACAACATGATTATTTTTTCAGAGTAATTTCCTCCTTGATAGATATTGCCCACTCTGGCAACATTCATCATTTAAATTGACACCTGCAAGCTCAAAGCTCAATTAAAACTGATTAGAAACACATTAGGAAAAATTATAAGGCTATATGTAGATGCATTTGAAAAAAAATCCTTCAAGACTAAATTGCCTACATTGAAAATGTCTGTTTACTTTTCTACACCTCCCACAAAAATAAAAACATTTTGATATATGGGAGCACATGTCATTCATTTTTGTTTTTTAGTGCCTCATAAGTAGTATGAATATGATACCTGTTGAATGAATAAGAAAAATAAAAATAAAGTTTACATAATTCAACTAGATATTTCTTCTTGCTAACACTTGGAAATATACAAGCAACATACATTATTATAAAATTCCATATATGAGTGCCAAAATATAAATGACTCAGGGAACATTAGTGAAGAAGAAATGCATTTAGCATTTCAGGACACTTTTGTCTCAATTGTATCTAGATGCCCAGATACCAATTCATGTGTTCTGTTGTATCTTCCTGTATCATTCATGGTTACCTTCACCAAAAATGTGTTTGTGTATGCATGAAGTGTGCTAAGGATGATAGGCAGATATAAACATATTCAACAAAGTGTGTGTTGATGCATTTTATTTAATTACTTATATTCGATATCTGATTGTCCAAACTGCACATACTAATGATAATGTTAGGTATTCTAAGGAGATTAAAAAATGACTCACTGTCCTTCAGATCCAGATCTTCCATTTTAATATGAGAGTTTCTAAAATAGTAAACATATGGACATGAAGGGGATTGATGTTAATTCCCACCACATTAGTGTTCCTCTACTCAGCTTTTACCTACAACTGGGTTGTACTCTGTTCTCCAATTTCCACCTCCTTAGATGGATGCAGGTGTTTTCCCTGCCTTTCTTCCATCAGACTCCTCACAACAGTATCAACACAAGCCTACTAATTATGATGCTTTTGTCAGTTCTTATGGACCTCAGAAGTATTCCAGATAGTAAAATGCTCATTGCTATCAAAGTATTTAAATCAAAACAGCTTGGAAAATGCTAATTTCTTTAGAAAATTATCCATTTTCTTTTCAATTGTAAATTTATTTTAAATAAGGTAAAATGATAGATATTTGTAAATTTGTCAAACTAATGAAATAATCTGGATACCATTTTGGGTGTTTCTAACATGAGACTGTTATAAAACTATCCTTATGCATCAATTTGATTCAGATTCTGAAAAAAAATAATAAGGATCTATTAAATGATGAATTTTATCCCTGGCTAGTGTGGCTCAGTGCATTGAGTGCTGACCTGTGACCCAAAAGGTTGCCTGTTTGATTCCCAGTCAGGGCACATGCCTGGGTTGCAGGCCAGGTCCCTAGTAGGGAGTGAGAGAGAGGCAACCACATTGATATTTCTCTCCCTCTCTTTCTCCTTTCCTTTCCCTCCCTAAAAATAAATAAATAAATAAATATTAAGAAATAAGAAAATGAATTTTAACCATACTTACAATTTGAATTTTAAAAAGAGCTATAGAGTTTCTTATACCTGGACAAACCACTATGATTTTAAATTTTTATTCATTTATTTTTTATTGATTGAGAGAGAGAGAGAAACATTGTTCTGCAGTTCCACACATCCATGAATTCACTGGTCAACCTCTGTATGTGCCCTGACAGGGGATTGAACCAGAAACCCTGGCACACTGGGATAATGCTTCAATGCACTGAGTCACCTGGCCAGGCTATCCACTATTATTTTATTTTATTTTTTAAAGATTTTATTTATTTATTTTTAGAGAGAGGGGAAGGAAGGGAGAAAGAGAGACAGAAACATCAATGTGTGGTTGCCTCTCACGTGGCCCCCACTGGGGTCCTGGCCCACAACCCAGGCATGTGCTCTGACTGGGAATCGAACTGGTGACCCTTTGGTTTACAGCCTGCGCTCAATCCACTGAGCTACACCAGCCAGGGCTCCACTATTATTTTAATACCTACATTGTCCTATTAGTCATCTGCATATTTCTTAAAGCAAAATAGAGAGCAACTCTGCTCCTACACACACTCCTTTTTCCCCTTCCTCTCCTCCACTCAAAAATCTAATCATTAAACATGATGGTCTTAAAAATTGGGCCTACTGTTTTTATAGAAAACTGATTCAAGAATAATATAAAAATTCTGTAGCAAATGCTTTTGATATAGAATAGTTTCTTCTCTAACTCCTCCTTTGCCAATCCAAAAGAACTTGAAGTACACAATTTTTATTTATTTATTTTTTCTTTCACTTTGGGACTACCTTTAGCTTTTGTAAGGCTGAGGTCAGACAGGGTAACATCTATAATAATGCAGATCATATTTGCTGTGCTCAAAGAAATGAGCAGTTTTAAAATAAGCATTTTCTCATCAGTATTCTGTACCACTATCTTAGCATGAAGGAGAAAAATACAATAGTGAACCTAAGAAGGGAAGATAAAAGGCAATGACTCAGAGGGGTAATACATGATTTTTAATTGAGCTTAAAAAAGAAGAAAGGAGAGGAAAATAGTTCCATAGCCTTGTCTTAGTGAGATATCTTTGAATCTTTTTGAAATATGTATATTTGTATAACATCCACTTTTAGTGCACCAGATGGAATATAGCTAGAAGTAGAGAAAAGGCTTATGGGTACTGTGGACACAGAAGCTGAGTACCAACTGAGGGACAGAGCTGCCAAAGCTACTTAGAGAAAGAGGCTATGACTGTCTTATGATAATCAAATTCACCACATGTTATCACTGTAAACCCTAGGAGCACTGAAGATATTTTCACTCCTCTCTCTATTCCCTCAATATAGATACAATTTTCAATCTGGTCATTATTTTATTTGTTTGTTTGTTTTTTTGTAAGATATATTTCTCTATGAACTTTCTCTCAATGTCAAATTCTTTCTAACATGTACTCAAACCCTAATTCAGTAATTTCACTTAATCAATCTATAATTAAACTGCAGTTTAGTTTTCTGACAACTTGTCCTCCCTGCATTTGCAATCAATCAATGGCACCATAATAATGCTATGATGATATTGCCTTCCACAAGCATTATTTTCTTCATTCCATTTGTCAATTTAAATGAATGAATGCAATTGATTAATTTAAAATTGAATGAATTTTAAATGAAATTTCATTGATTCAATGAATTGAATCATTGGTGATGCAATGAAGGGAAGGCCCATGCCCAAGCCAGGTGGCTCTGGACATTTACTTATGAGCTGGGGCATCCCTGGATACTTTACCACTGTTAGAAGAGTTTAGCTTAAGCTAGGAAGTTTTCCTATAAGATATAATATGCATTGCACTTCCTCCCACACTCCACCAGGGATCTCTCTCTCTCCTACATTCCAAAAAAACTGTATCTACAGAGGTAAATATGTCAACTGCTCTTAAGATCAAAATTAAGGAGATGGGCTATTATCAATGGAATGTTTACAGTGAGAACCTAGATGTACACACATTACATATTTTCAGTAGTTTGAGCAAGTTTAAAAAATACCATCCTGATATTGCCGTATAAATTCTTAAGGTGATGAGATCATTCCTCAGTGGGAAAAAATAATGGAAAGTATTTTGATGCATTTAAGATACTTGCCAGGCTTCTCAGCCTGGCCCTGGTTTTCAGAGGCCTGACCTCAAGCCAGTGACACCAGATTTACCACCTGATTGCAGGAGAGAGAAATTTATGAGAGAGCAGAACCAAGGAGAGAAAATAAATATTTGAATCTTAGGTAGAAATGCTGCTGAAGTGTTACTGGAATTCATCAAGACAGGGAAGGCAGGGTTAAAGAAAGTCTTAAAGGTGGGGAATAATAGTATAGAACCCTTGACATCTCTATTTCTCTACTGGAAGTTCTGACTCAGTGGTTTTCCGTTCTAGCTGAACATTATAAACTCTTGGGTGATCTTTTCAGTTAAAAAGAAAAATCAGTTCTTGCTTCATTCCAACTTAATTAAATTTAAATCAAGAAGGATGTTGCCTCGGTGTCTTTATGAATTTTTAAAAGTTCCTCAGGTCTTTCTAATGTGCAACCAGGGCTGAGAATCACTGACTGAACTTGAAAGTACACACAGCAGTGCTGAATGAAGAACTAAAGCGCAAGTTCCTACCCACATAGAAATCTTTGTTGCCTTACCATAACGGGGTTGAGATTAGAGAACAGGGGACAAGGCACCTGTGACATTTATATGCAAATGATCCTGAACACACAGACTTCATGAAACTCCTCCCCATTGATAAATTCTAGGAGAAAAAGAAGAGAGGATTCTTCTCTTCTAGTACACAGAAAAGATCAAAAGTGAGACCTTTGGGGAAGATTTGAGAAGCTTGGAGGAAACCAGGAGTGACTTACACTTGAGAGTAGAATTTTAGTAACTTAGGATCCAGTGGTGAGCATAGGCAGATTCCGAAGCCAAAGTCAGAAAGTTATCCTGCAGACAGCTGGGGCCTATGAAGGACTGTTTACCAAGAGACTCATGACACCCTGGTTTCATAGCTGGATCTAAACTCCTCACATAAAAGTGAAAGCCACTGTCAATATGTTATCATTTGCCAAACTAATTGCTTCTTAGAACACAGAATTACTTTGGTCAAACCTGTATTCTTTTCAGTTTTATTGATTTCTATGCTATTTTAAATATTTGTTGCCATTTTGGTAAAATTATTCTTCCCTTTCCCCAATCTGTTTCCCCAATCTGTTAAAAACATCTAAATTCATTAGATGTTTTAGTTCTAGCTTGTTCTATGGCTTGATCCATTAATTAACTTTTTCATTCATCCACTTTTCAACTCAATGTTCATTTAACATTTGTGTTGCCAGTTCATGTATTATCACATGTATTCCCTGGTAAATGAATTCATTATTTTCCAGTGCCTTGCTCCATCATCTCTAAACTGAATACACTGGCTCTGTCATAGTAGTTCTAGCTACCCGAGCTCCTGAGCATCGTCAGAGATCAGGGAGACATTCAAATTGGCATTAAATGAATGTCCCAGCCTCCACCCAGCACACAGATTCTTATTGCAGTTCCCTAGTTTCCTAATTCTACTCCTCAGTCAACTTTTCTAAATCTCTATTACCCTTCTTACTTGCTGGCTGTGACACTTTACATGAGTTTCCTTAGTTTTTGATAATTTTGATGGCTTTGGGGTATTTTGATTATGACTCAACAGATTTTTTTTTAGGAAGAAACAGAAGTAAAATATATTCTTATCATATCATATCAAGGGATGAGTACTGTCAGGATGACTTATCACTGCTGATGTTAACCTTGATCACCTGATTTGGGTAGTACTTAAGTTTCTCCACTGCAAATTTATGCATTTTTCCCTTCCTAAACTGTTTCTAGAAAGTCACTATGCACAGCCCATGCTGAAGTGATAGCCAGGTAAGTTACATGTCTTTAAGGGCAGAGTTGCTATAAAACTATTTGGAATTCTTCTGCATGAGAGTAGGCAATAGCTTTTAATTGCTACATCTCTCATCTCCTTGCTCTCTACTCCTTGCTTCTATATTGTAGTCACTGAGGTCACATTAAAGGGAACATCTGTCCTCTGTTGAAAACTTTCCAATGGATGCCCATTGATAAAAATATGAAATTATAAGTCTTAAACTCAAGGTATAAAGCTTTGTATACACACCATACTCTAAACAAGTGCATCTCAAATTTGCTCACCTGAGACTCACCCAGTTGCTACAGAGCATCCAAATGCCTTGTCCCCACTCCAGAGTGCTCCAGTTTATTACCAAATTATGCCTTTGGAACGTTTTAGTACATATTGCCTTTTTATTTTATAAACTATGTAGTTTTGCACAATTATTTTTTATAAAAGTCATCATCCCAATAATTATATTTAATTATTATATTATTCATAAATTTTCTGAGATTTTTTCCGTTGATGCGGAGTCAGTGATTGCCTTTTGATATTTCAAAAGTACTTGAGTACATGTTATAAGCATCTCAAATTCCTCTCATTTCTAAAATTTTAGTAAAGTGTTTCTATGGAGCTGAAAAAAATGTAATTACTTTATAATCAAGAAATGTATTTTAATGCTGTTACAGACCTCTAGAGCAATGAAAACTTCTCAGATAATCCCAAGATGAATTATTATGAAATGTCATCTGCATATGTTATTAATTTTCTCTTCATAAGCTCTGATATCATTTACCTATACTAAATTATATTGATCATTTATTTGATTAATTATGAAACATAAAATACACATAACTTCCAATGTGCTATATTTAAACAATGTAATTAGAGAACATTTACTTTATACTTAAAAAATATATTTATCTATACAACTAATCTATTTTGAAAATACTTTATTTATAAATTAATATTCTAAAATTCAAATTTGAAAAAAGGGGTTCAAAGATTAATGTTGCATCATGAAAAAGCCCATATTTACACTGTAAGAAAAAGCAACATTTTCTTGAGCCAAATGTAACTATTTTAAATTTAATGTGTATTAGAAATCAGTTGCTGTTATTTTGGATATGGTTTGATAATTTCAAATTTTATTTCTCTTTTCAGAAATAACTTCATTGGCATTTCTTATTATTGAAATGATAAATGATTATTGTTAAAATAAGAAAATTGAAAAGTATAACATATAATTTTCCTTAAAGCCTCATCATCCACATATGCTATAATGAAAAACTGTTTTTGTAGAAAATATCTTATATATGTATATGTATGTGCACACATATACATGTACATATATAAGTGTCTGTATATGTGCATGCATGTACATACATAGCAATAATATATATGTATAAGTGTGTGTATATATATATATATATTTAGCAATAAAATAAGAAAATTTCCAGAAGTCAACATGAGAAGAAAACACCCAGGTGATCCCAGAATAGAAGGAAGAGTCAGGGCTTCAATGGGTCATATCAAGTCAGACCTAGGTACCAGCCACTTCACTAGTCTACAGAGGCATGTTTGTCTGAAGACACCCAGGAAGGGTCAGAGAGCCTAAGGTCTGATGAGATTAGGGTGAAAGCAGCCCGTGTGTGACAAGGTCTTTCAATTTAACAAAAAGCCAAGGCCCAGAGGGCAAATATGCCAAGCAAATCTGGGAAGGCAGGTAGACTTGATCCAACACATGATCTCCTAATGTAAGTCAGCAATGTAGGAATGAATACTGAGTATCTAAACATAAATGGACTATATAAAATAGAGGATACAATTTCTAATTCGTGGTGCTAAAAAGAAGGCAGAACTCTAGTACTACAAATTTCAATACACAGAGGTGGGCAAGAATTAGTTTACAGCTGTGAGTATATATGAGATAGTTTACTCTGTATTATTATTTATTACTTATTATATTATTTATTTGTATTATAACTGTAAACCTACTTTACAAACTATGAAGAAAATTTGTTAATCTATCATCATATGTTGAGATTTTAGCAGACTTCTATTACTAAGATAGATTAAGTAGAAAAACACTTCAGAAAAGATATGCAAGATTTGAGCTATTCAAATGAATTAATAAATCAAAATTCATTTGTATTTGGTTTAATGCATAGATAGATTAATTAATCTAACCTTCATTAAAAACTTAATATGTCCAGACATAGTAAGTACTGGGTAAGTACTCGGAATACAAATTTAAATGAGAGACAGTATGGATCAATTACGTATTGAGTCTGGAGTTTTGATTCATAGTGTTTAGAAGACACATATGTTTATTCTCTAATATATGAGAGATCCAGAGGAGAGTAGTATAGTACCGACACTGTAGCCATACAAAAACATCACATTTCCTGGTTCCTTGGGTTTCTCTTCCCTGCCTCATGTGATTTTCATTTTCAAGGTTACCTCATGAACCAAGAAGGTTGCTGGAGCTTCAAGTATTATATCATTGGTCTAAGGAGCAGGAAGGCAGGAAGAGAAAGAAAATTAAAGTACCCTGCTTTTTTACATAGTTTTTCATCAGTTTCATACGACACTTTTCAGAACTTAGTCACATGTGACAGTAGTTTTAACAGGGTCTGTACTCTGTTGGCACCCAGCAGAGGTCATTATCTCAATGAATAAAATTGAGTCTACCGATGAGTAGGAAAGGAAAAATGTATGCTTTGGTAGACAATCATCTATCTTATTCTCACAGCTTCTCCTTGCCTCCCATGTAAGATTTAACAAAGGAGATTAATAGACATGTTAGAACAACAACAACAAAATAAATGAAAACAGAACTTATGATAAAGGTCATTTCTTTGTTATGGTGTGTTATAAAGGGGATGGTGGTCAAGTCCACTTTGGAAAGTCATGAATAAAATTGTATATAATATTGGTTTCAAAGTGTTTCCAATATATTGCAAAATTGTCCAAAGGGATGAAGAAATTGGACTAGTATTTTGGTGTCAGGTATTTTATTTGTACTTTCTTATTTAACCTTCATATAACCCTGTGAAGTAATTATTTTTTCTATGTCCCTGATAGAGAGCTAGCACTTTGAACAATAGCAAATCCTGCTCATGACAACATTGTTAATAATGAATTTGAATAATACTAAAATCTTAATTTTTCTCCCAGATTCTACTATTTTTCAACATACTATAAACTATCAAAATCATTCCCACCAAGACATAATATTGGAAAACAATTCTCAGTCTTTTATTGAAGTGTAGAGTTAAATGTTTAAAGGAATCCTCCTAATTTTATATTCTTCATTTATTATTCCAAGAGTTTAAAATTCAAATGTCTATCTGCATGAAAGTCATTCCTTCCTAAGCCCTTTCTGTCTCTCTGTATTTCTTTTCTTTCTTTCTTTCTTTCTTTCTTTCTTTCTTTCTTTCTTTCTTTCTTTCTTTCTTTCTTTCTTTCTTTCTTTTCTTTCTTTCTTTCTTTCTTTCTTTCTTTCTTTCTTTCTTTCTTTCTTTCTTTCTTTCTTTCTTTCTTTCAGAGAGAGGGGAATGGAGAGGAGAAGAGAGGGAAAGAAACATCAGTGTGTGGCTGCCTCTCACGCACCCCTTACTGGGATGCTGCCCTACAACCCAGGCATGTGCCCTGACTGGGAATAGAATCAACAACCTTTTGGTTCTGAGGCCTGTGCTCAATTCACTGAGCCACACCAGCTAGGGCTGATTCTCTGCATTTCTGACTCCCTAGGACATATTGAACAACCTTGCCATGTTTTGCTAGCTTTAGAAGCCCATCTTCCAAAAATAAAAGGCAGGAAATGCACTTTTTTATTCTGTTTCACAATGCAACATAAGACAGTGACTCGGGATTCCAACTATTGCACTTGCCCAAAAGAAACTTTATTTGGCCATAATCCATTTGGGCATAAAGTACAGCTGTGTAAGGTTCATTGAATTGATATTGGATTTCCAGAAGTAGTAGTGGTTATCATTTCAACTTCAGCCCTAGAACTGATGTTGGTATGATTATTAATGCTAGCCCAAGCTTTCTATTTACAACTCAGTAAAAACATACAAAGACAGTGGTATTTGCATCCTACCACAATCACACCAAAATTACATTTGAACTACAGAACAACCATAATTCAAAACCACCTGAAATCTAGATGAATGGAAGTCTTATAACTAAGGATATAAAGAAGCCACATGGAGACTGGCAAGAAAGACAGAGACAGGAAGGCCCTGGCCTAAAACCCAAATGTAGTGGTTAAATATCAAAAGAGATATCTCAGCTGCGAGGTAACCCCAATGAATCAACGGTCCCACCCCCACACCAGAATCCCCAGTCCAGATTTCCAGTGCCAGGAGTAGAAGTCCCTATAACTTCTGGCTGGTAAAACCAGCAGGGATTGTTGCTGAATGAGACAGGGGGCTCTGGGAGTACCAGACAGATCCTCTTAAAGGGTCTGTGCACATACTTACTTGGACTCACTCTGTCTGAGCTCTAGCACTGGGACAGCAGCTTGGAAGACACCAGGGATGTACAGGGAAGAACTGAATTGCCTGGTTCCAACATGAAGGCTAGAGGGTGAGCTTTCTCCCTGACAGAAGTGCTGCCAGAGGCCATTTTTTTCTTTGCTGAGCCCTTCCCTAAGAGAGCTAGGAGGCAGGTGTATATCTGAGTCTCCATCAACCTGACTAACTCTATGGTCCCCAACCTGGTGATTTTCTGAGACCCCATCCCTCCCAATCCATAGGACCACCCAGGCCCTTTCCAGTGGCTTTTCTACACAAAGGGCTTGTCTTGGCTTATGCTACAGAGTCTTCTAAGATCTCTCGAAATTTCACAAACCCCAAATAGGCAGCATCCACAAACAAGTAGAATCTACCCTCAGCATGCCTTGTAGCTCTTGCTAACTGGCCTCAGTTCTGGCACTAGGTAGCCATCCTTGTTTCACAGCTTGGACTAATCCAGGAACCTCCAAGCCCAGCCCAGGTAGCAGCGATTTGCAGATCACTTTGTAGCTCACATCAGGTGGCCCCAAGCAGGGCATAGGCAGCAGCCGACTTTGGCATGTACCTCCCGAGAAGCCCCAGAGCCTGCACACCCAGTGAATGGTTTCAGGTAGCACAAAAACACCATCCAGTCTCCTCCAATATTGACACACTCAAAGGGTAAACTCAGCAGCAATCAGAGCCCTACTGAAGTGAGTTCCAATCTGTGTATTTTAATCCTGCACAGCTGATCCTCTGCTGTCGTCACTGCCAGTCCCCCCAACCAATCAACCTGGAGTAAGTTTCTTGCATTGAGGTGCCAATAGCAATCATGGCTCAACTAAAACACAGAGTGTACACAGTCCACCCTGTGAGGAGGGGCACACTGGAAGCACTCAGCTCAAGGTGAGCAAAGAGGCTACTCCACTGAGCCCTACAGAATACCTACTACATAAGGCCACTCGACCAAGACTGTGAGATGTAGCAGCTCTACCTAATACATAGACACAAACACAAAAAGACAGCCAAAATGAGGATACAAAAAACATGTTCTAAATGAAAGAACAGAACTCCAGGAAAAAAAATTAATGAAATAGAGACAAGCAATCCATCTGAGGCTAAGTTCAAGACACTGGTTATAAAGATGCTCATTGAACTTAGGGGAAAAGTAGATGAACTTTGTGAGAACTTCAACGATGATATAGAAAACATAAAAACAGAACTAGAAAACCTACAAAAAACAGTCAGAAGTGAAGAATACATTACAGGGATTTGGCAGTAGAATAGATAAAGATGATCAAATCAGAGATTTGAAATATAAGAAAGCAGAAAATAATCAGAACAGAAACAGAAATCATATATATATATATATATATGTATATGTACAAGGAGCTTCTGGGACAACTTCAAGCATACCAACATTCTCATTATGAGTGTGACAGAAGGAGAAGAGAGATTGCAAAGAATTGAAAACCTATGTGAAAAAATGATGGAAAAATTCCCTAACTCAGTGAAGGAAATAGACATAAAAGCTCAGAAAGCACACACAGATTGTCCCAAACAAGATGAACCCAAAGAGGCTCACACTAATACATGTTGTAATTAAAATGTTAAAGTTTAAATTAAAAAAAGAGATTCTTAAAAGCAGTAAGAATAAAACTGTTATTTGCTCGCAAGGGAGCTGACATAGAACTGTCAGCTGATTTCTCAACAGAAACTCTGCAGGCCAGAAGGGATTGGCATGAAATATTCAACATGATAAAAAGCAAGTTCCTACAACCAAGATTACTCTACCTAGTAAAACTATCATTTAGAATTGAAGAACAGATAAAGCACTTCCCAGAGAACAAAAAGCTAAAGGAATTCACCATCAGTATTACAAGAAATGTTAAAGGGTCTTCCTTAAGAAGAAAAAAAGATTACAAATATAAATAATTAAATGGCCTATAGATATTTATCAATGATTACCTTACATTCTCAAGTCAAAATACACAGGGAGGCTGAATAGATAACAAAACAAGACCCTTAAATATGCTGTCTATTAGAGACTCACTTCAGATTGAAAGATATATGGATTGAAAGTAAAGAGATGAAAAAAGATATTGTATGAAAATGGAAACAAACACAAGAAGCTGGGGTAGCATACTTACACTACGTAAAATTGATTTTGAAACAAAGGCTATAACAAGAGACAAAAATGGTCCCAGCAATTCCACTTCTTGGTATTTATTCAAAAAACCCAAAACACTAAATCAAAAAGTCATATGCATGCATCCATACGTTCATTGCAGTGCTATTTATACTAGCCAAGATGTGAGTGCAATCTTGTCCATCAGTAGATGAATAGATAGGGATGTGGTGCATTTATGCAATGGAATATGACTCACCCATAGAAAAGAATAAAATTTTGTCACATGTAGAAACATGGATGGACCTAGATGATATTATGCTGAGTAAAATAAGTCAGACTGAAAAAGACAAATGTCATATGATTTCACTTATATATGGAATTTAATTCAAACAGAAATGGACTCATAGATACAGAGAACATTTTAATGATTTCCAGATTAGAGGGAGATTGCGGGGATGGGTGAAAAAAATGAAGTCATTAAGAAATACAAGTCTGTAGTTAAATAGTAGCCATGGGGATGTACAGCACAGCATAGGGAATAATAGTCAATAATATTATAATATCTATGTTTAGTGTTAGGTACTGGATTTATCAGGGTAATCACTATGTAATTTATACAAATGTCTAATCACTGGTTCTACACATGAAACTAATATGATGTTGTGTATACACTATAATTAAAAATAAAAATGTTTTTTTAAAAACACAAGAACAGATTAAGCTATTAGGTAAAAATAAATATGGTAAAGACACATTAACAGCAGGACATAATGGACAGTCCCCTTGAGAATGACCAGGAGTCATCCTAGATTCCGGCTCTCAGCCCAGCGCACTCATCGACCTTAGATCTCTCACATAGGGCTCTCTTTGTCCTTCAGTTCCCTGAACCTAAACCAAGAGGGCTGAATAGATGACCACAAGTGTTTTTATGTTATGAGTTACTGATTAAAATATTTAGAAGAGATATATGTGTATTTATGTGCATGTGTGTGCACATATACACACTTATTTATGTATATAGATACAAATAAAGGTTATATCCAGGACAGGTAGAATATAGGAATCAGAAAGATCTTATTAAACCATTTATCTTAATCAACTCAGTCTCCCCTTTACAAATAAGGTTTATATTAGACATATACAATAATATGGTTAAAATACATAAAGACCAATTATGATGAAATAAACATGTGTCTTTGAATTTTACAATTTCAGAATCATCTTATTTAAACCAGACCCCATTTGGTATTTAATAATTTTTTTCTAGCTGGACATTTAATTCTTAATGAAAATACAAAAAGAATGTGTGACAATAATGGAATCTCAGAAATCTTGTGATGGAAATTATTAAAAAGCACCTTAAAATGTTTTGAAAATCTTTATGAAAGCTTTAACAAAAAATATATTGTAGTTGACGATTTGCAAATTTGTACTTCCTGTTATATACACACTGGGCATTACTGAGATCTTTGGTTCTCTTCCCCTCAGTCTTAGTTTATCTTATGCCATTTGAAATTGACTTTTTTTTCTTTTATGGACTTGGATGATGGGATAGCTAACCACAAGAAAATTCTAAAAGGTCAAAGCCAGTAAAGTATGTTTTCTTTCTTCACAGAAGTAAAAATGACTTTACCCTTCTGCAATGTTTCACTTTCATGCTTTTTATATTGGCTGGGTCAGGAAATACATCTCATTCACATTGATCATTATAGCACATGCCATCAGGATAGACATAGTAGAGTGTTCAAAAATAAATCAGCTAGACACCAGTGAGCATTAAGCAGCAATACCCCGAGATTCCTATAGTCTGTAACACAGATATTTATGTCAACTTGCAGGAAAATATATAGATATTGTCAGCATTAACACAACAATATTTGAGAAAAGAACATCATAAATATGGCTATCACATAAGAATCAGCAGATGTTGATTATTAAAGTAGATCATTTACCCACTTATTAATTATAACTCTATAAACTCTCTTTCCTCTGAGTGTGCAATTGTCATCTTTCTTCTTTATTTATAAATATTTTACCTGTGGTATTTACTTTTAATGTTTTGTAGAACATCATTCTGAACATTATTGCAAAAATATCATTAATTGGGTTAGTCTGAGTTTATACTTTTATAACCAGCTATTCTTGACTAGAGATTTTCTTAAGTAGTCTGTAGTATACTACTCATTTACCATTAATTTATTTTATTCTATTTAAACCTTCTTTCTTATCATTTGTTATTCTTTCTTCAAGCTCAAATTTTTAAAAATTTAAAGAATCAATTATTTAAGAATCAGGTGTTATTAACGCTATCTATTTTTTTCTTTCTAGCTGTGCATATTTTCTGGAGAATACCTACTTCTTGTAACTGGTAACACAGATTTCTAAAACACCAAAAATTTTGACCCCTTTACTCTTTACTACCCTGCATCCTTTTATTTAATTTTAAAAATAAAACATTTCCTCAATGATCTGGGATCACTTATTTCTTTCACATGTTTTCAGACAACATGTGAAATCATTGGTTGACAAAAAAGTTATTTGTCCATTACAACCTCATAGACTGAATTAAACAAAAATGCAAAAGTCATTAAAACCTGTAAATTTGCACACAAATAAACTATTCTTGCTTTTATTACTCTTTTAGCTCATGATATTCAGTGGCACACAATTCTATATAAATTTTTTTATGGTATTCCAAATGAAATACATCTCTGTTTTCTGATTTGCTAGATGTGTAGAAAAGCAGGGAGAAAAAGTTGGTCTTATTTTCAATTTTGAAACATGTGTCTTGAAGAATCTAAATAACAGAGATAGTAAAAGTATTCAAATTCTATTTAACTTCTCTTTTACTCAAAAACATTTATCTTTCCACTGGAAAATAGAAATATTTATGATAAAAAATAAAACAACAAATAAGACAAGATAAAATTTTACCTGGTCCTTAGAAATAGTAAATTGATTCCTGTCTTCAAATAATTAAGACTGAAGATATTGAGAAAATTTATATTTTTAGGTTGTCCTTACCTGAACTACAACCCTATTCTTCTTTTTTAAAAATGTTGTTGTTGTTCTATTACAATTATCTAAATGTCTCCCCATTGCTCTCCTCTGTGCCATCCCTCTGTTCTCCATAGTCAGTCCCCACCCTGTTGTCCATGTGTCATTTATACATGTTCCTTGACTGATTCAAGGAAGGTTCCATTTCTTAGTCATACTACTTCTTTAAGATTCAGTCTACATATGATAGCTTCTGTGAAACGTGCCCTCCCCTTCAATTGTGCTCTCTCCCCCATCTCCACACTCAATACTTGATCATTTATAGCATTTAAAACACTCTATTTCTGTATTTTCTATGTTGGATTAAAAATATTTCAACTAAATTGTAAGTTATATAAGAGCAAAATTTGTGTTTATTAATATTAGTATCATTGTTAATAGTACATTAGTAGCCTCCTCACAAGTGATTTTTAATGCATTCATTATAAAGTTATTTTACAATTATTTAAGAAATCATAAAATATTTCAGAGATGATGCAATGCTTTTATCAATTATCTCCAAATGATGCTTTACAGTGTCCTATTAGTTCCTTTAAGACTCTTATGAATGAAGTGTAAGTAAAAAGAGGTCTTCTACTCTTCCTACAAAATCCAGGCATTCTTTCTCCCTTGTCATCTTCACCTGGGCAGCTTCACTCTTTTTAGATTTCTATATTGAGATTCTGTTTGAATAACATTTGATTATGTGGAATGATTTTGCTACTAGAAAAAAAAAAAAAAGACCTGAAGATCCAATTTAAGGTGATAAATGACTATATAGAAAAGTGGACAGTTTATGTTTTAGAACTACACTGTCTTTTATGGCAACCAATAGCCACATGTATCTATTGAAATTTAAATTAACTACGGTGAAATAATATTTAAAATTCAGTTCTTCAGTCATCTTATCCCTGTTTCAAAAGCACAATAGCCACAATTTCTACTGGGTATCATTTTGAAAACCATACACCATAATATCTCTGTCATCATACAAAACTTTGTTGGACAATTTCTTTTTTCCTAAAATGAAGATTATTGAGTCTAATACAAATTTTTATTAAAAAACAATATCAAAACTATGAACATTAAGGTGGAAATAAATACATATCTATAAATGACTGAATCTAAAAACCAGAGGGGAGGCAGGAGGGAATAATGGAGAGGGGAAGAGGAAGGGTTGTCAAGGAACATATATAAAGGACACAGGATAAAGCCAAATGTGGGTAGGATTGAGAGTGGCAGGGGGGATGGCTGGGGTTGGGGAGGAGTGGTGAGGAGAAAATGGAGACAACTGTATTTGAACATCAATAAAAATGAAAAATAAAAACAAACTAAGCAAACAAGAAGAACAGGGACAGAATCATGGATATGCGGAGCATTTTAACGATTGCCAGATTGGAGGAGGGTGTGGGGAATAGGTGCAGAGGTGAGCATATTAAGAAGTAACAATAGGTAGTTACAGAATAGTCATGGAAACATAAACTACAGTATAGGAAATAGAGTACCAAAGAACTTATATGAATGACCCATGGGCATGAAGAATGGTGAGGGGCTTAACTGAGGGAGTGGGGGCATCTAGGCAGAGTGGGGCAAATGGGAAAAAATTGGGACAACTGTAATAGCATAATCAATAAAATATAATTAAAAATAAAGTAGTGAAAAAATAAATTATTGTAAAATTCTAGAAGAATACAAGACAGAAAGCTGATACATTTTAATTGTGTGCATGACATATTTACTTGACTTGTATTAAGAGACCTGTTCCATGCCAATTCTCTAATTTTTTTTTAACTTACAGGATGAAAAACTAGTAAACTGAATAAAAGTGGGAAGCCTGTAGTGAATGCCTTTAGGTTAGTTGAACACTATGTAACTTCACTAATTATTAGTGAAAAATGGATAATAATACTACTTAGTTCACAGGGGTGTTTGGAGGATGCAATGAGACAAAGCTTGTATGAATTTAGCATAATCCTTTCTACATTTTAATAATCAAATTTATGACATTACCTAATTAATATTAGTTTAATTCACTATTGTGTTGGTAGGCTTGTCTTAGCACTTATGGTTATGTCTAATGGTAATCTGAAGGATTAACTTGATGCTTTGCAGTACAAAACTGGATTACTTTAACACAATAATGGCACCATTATGGATAATAACATAAAATTTTATTTAATAGTTAAATTCAAAGTGAGGGCAGCAAGAATCTGTCAGAGGATTTACAGACATCAGATTGTCAGGACCCCACACTCCCAACTAGAGGTTCTTGCATTATCTAATAATGCTGTCAGAAAACAGAGTCCCAGAGATCACTAAGTCTTCATAAACATTATCCCATTTCTTATTATACCTATTTTGTGTATGAAAAAACAAAGTATATCAAACAAATATTAAGCAAGAACAAAATTTATTTGGCATTTCTGGTATTAATAACAGGTTCTCAGAATTATTGGGTTCCTTTATTCTTATGATAATGACTAATTAAAATGATTCAAATGATAATGGTTGATAATGAATGCTTCATGTGTTAATGATATAGGTCATTTTTCAGTGCCCTTTTTGTGCCTCCAGTCTCTGAAATCCTCATAGAGTTCTTTTCAAAACAGATCACCACTGTCTGTTTGCACAAGGGGACACAAATTGTAGGTGAGTAGCATGGTGATGGGGGAGCAGAGACACTGAGGCGCAAAAAAGGCCAGGGTCTGACATTTGGTTCCCCACCTTACCAATAGGATAATTGGACTTACTTGACCTGTCACTCTTAACTAACTATACTTTCACTGTTTTTTTGCTGTTAAACAAAAATGAAGTGTGTTTCTGTGTCACTGGATGACCTATTTTCATAGACCTGCAGGGTTTTTGGCCTCAAATATCTCCTGATTTTAGTATTTCCTAGTGTAATGTCCAAATTTTATTCTTGATTGAATAATTCTCAACTTTAAGAACCATTAGTTTTATTTTCAATGGTGAATCCAATTGTAGAAATTAAATAAATCCCATTTTTCCATGTTCCCCTCTGTGACTCTGCTGACCTATATTTTATGAGGATTTACAATAAAATATACTTTCACATCATTTAACTTATATATGCCATGGAAAGGATCAGTGACAAAGACAAATATTGAATATCTACAAAAACAATTCTAAACTAACCTCATTTCTATTTTCCAAATATTGTACATAAAGTAACATCTATAGACAGTATGTCTAGAATTTTATTTTCTCCATGGGCTTTTCAAAGCTGTCCATGATATATTTGTATAAAATTAAGAGAAATACATGAGAAATTTAATGAAGGGTGTATAGTTGGTTAAGTAAACAACTAAGAGTGCCAATTAAGCATTTCAGTAAATTAGTTTTTACTGTAATAGGAGATTGTACTTACAAGGCTCTTCCCCAAACTTCTAGAAGTAGACATCACATAAATGGTTTTGATATAAGCAAGGTGCAAGGTATATTCTGATACCTGATGCCATAGGTCATTAACCTGAGTTTTTTTGAACGAATACATACATAGCTATCTTTCTAAATGTACACATGCAAAAAAATGGATAAGAAGAGTGAATGCAGGATTAAATTGGAGTATTAGAAGCATTAAAATTTAAGAAGTACGATCTACAGGAATAGAAGATAAGAGCTGCATGCATGTTCACAAAATTTAACTGCTCAAGTTCGGTAAGAGAAGGACCCTGGTTCTATAGGGTTCATGTTTGCATGAACATATACATCAAGAGTTTCATTTACATTGTTTAAAACATTAATTTATTAAATTATTAATATAAGCACACTACTCAACACAGGAAACATGCTATTGTATTATGCATTGTTAAAATGCATTGAAAAAATAAAATGTATTGAGTTGAGTTGTTGAGTTCTCAATCTGGGGGGAGCAATGAAAATATCTGAGTCCTGTAAGGAGGAGGTCCAGGAGTAGTAGAATATACAAATAATAACATGTAAAGAAGGTTTAGTGAAATGAGAAAGCTCAATCAAGAGATGAAAAACCCCATTATAATCACAAAACCTCTTTTATGCACCTGAAGGATTGTCTTGATTGTTTTGAGTTTTTTGCTTGTATGTTTCTCTGGCTTCCCATGGGGAAAATCTAGATTAAATATGAGAAAGTTGCATGGAATTATATATGCCTAATTATAAGGATATACTTTCTTAATTCTGAATGGCTGAAGATATGAATAATAGTCCAATTCCCCACTCACAAAGATGGTCAAGGTAAGTAAGGTTATTGGAGAATTCAGTCTTCACTGGATGACATGTGCCACTAAATGCTGAACAAGGGTATAGAACAATCCAGAAAAGAAAACTACAATACCTCAAGACCACGTGTTATTATCTGTAATTTTGTAGCTGAGCCAAACCTTTAAACCATAAATAAATTACTCTAAGATAAGAAAGGCTGCTATGATATAGACAGTGAGAAAATGTAAAATCTCGTGGGATTAGATACAAATACTAACGCTTGCTGAACATTAGTCCAAAGAACTGGTACAGGCATTTATGGTAAACATTTGGTCTCACATGACAAATACAGTCAAGGAAAAACCTTTCAAACCCATTGTACTGTTTACTTAAAGGAGGTATACTCTGTAAAACATCAGGGAGAGTAATAATTTAAATGATCTTTAAAAACTTTCATAGAATATGTAGCACATAAAGAGAGATTATAAAGTCTAAAATCCAAAACTATGTATACCCCTTTCCTGATGCTTCAAGTATTCAGTGATTTTAACATGACTTCTCTGGACACCCACCACTGCAGTCTTACTCGGCTCTTCTGTGTTAGGAGTCATGTCTGTAAGTTGTCTGTTTTCTTTGAATGATCAGAGCTCTATGACAAGAACATTAATGTGTGTATATTATAGATACTAACTCTGTTCCTATCAGCTTGCTACTAATAAGCAAGTGCCTCAAGCTAGCTAGGTTTTTTTTTTGGCATATATTTACTCTTCTCTATTCAGTTTCCTATGTGTAAAGTTACAGAGTTAGGTTGGCTGGCTTTTAAGTATATATATTTACCTCTTGAAATTATTTGATGCTCTGCCAGCAAAGTGCAAACAGAACCTGCTTTCTCAGAGAATTCTGATGGCAGAAGGCCTGTGCCTTTTATCTATCCTGCAGCACCGAGAGGCTTATCCTGGTTGCTCTTCATTCTGTCATGTCAGGAATCATTGCTTTTCATAGCTACTTACCGGAAAGCCTTTAGTCAGGGATTCTTCTGTTTTGCTCTCCAAGAATTCAAGATATCTGAAATCCACAGACAATAAATGGCCCCGTTTAACTCAGTTTTGCTTTTTAGCCTTTGCTGGAGTCAAATATGTAAAACTCCAAGGTAAGTGTGGGGTCTGGTCCTGCCCCAGTTCAATGGCAGTTTTGCCTTATCAGAAAGCAACCCGAATGAGTTTCCTGAGTGATCGCTTTGCATTTTCAATTCCCCACCTGCTTCTTAGGACATGTGTAAAATATTTTTTCTTCTGCTATCTTCAGTTTTAGCATTTTCCCATTTCCCATTTTTTTAGCTCATAGAATTTTAAAGTAGGCAATCTTTTCCCTTAATGAATATTTTAAAATAATTTGAATATTCAAAATATAGCAAAATAGTTGAAAGAAAAGTTTTCACATAAAAACAAGAACATGTTTTACAGACTTCACACTTGTTCCTTTTTTTACTTGCTCTAGTCTAAAATGACTTTTGGGTATAGACATAAACCTAGATACCAGCTGTCTGGATTTTTTTTCTAAATTGTCTAAATTGAATTGTTTGATACCATGAATCTAACTTCTGATAATAATATTCTGCAGCAGTAATTTTCTAAATATTTTCTGAAGAGATTAGAAATTAGTGTGACACTGAAAAAGTCTAATAGGCCCCAAGAAGAAATTTACATGCCATGTCAGTCTCAGTCCAGTTGATGGACATAAATCACATAGCAAGTTAAACAAAGGCAGTTTAACATAAAAGTATCAAACTATGCTATGTATGCAGAAAAAGTTAACGGGTCTGAGACTATTATCCTTAGAAAGGTCTGCTTGCACTAGAAAGATCAAGCCTAGGAATTTTGATTTCAGAAGAGTTTCCATCATTTCCTGGTAAGAATGGCTCACTGTGCAACCTACATTGTTTTGCAAACAATACATTTTATGTAGAAAACCTGCTTTGCTTCTGGGATTCTGGAATTTGGGCAGGTAGCAGGCAGAGGTGCTATGTGACAAGACTTTAATGCCCACTGAGTTTCTAGTGAGGTCCCTGCTAGAAAACACTTCACATGTATTGTCACTCTTTGATGCAGAAGGGATTAAATGACTCAAATTGGTCAAGATGCTTGTAACCTCAGGGCTGGGTCCATGCAACTTTTTCCCTTTGCTAATTTTTCTATGTATCCTTTTCCTGTAATAAATCATAAAAATGAGTACAACTATGTGTTGATCACAGTAAATTCTTTTAGTGAGTCATGGAAACTGGCTATTGTTTTGGAGACCTCCAACACACTTGATCATTATAAAAATGTAAAAAAAATGCTGAAGTATACACTAGGACAGAGAGAGGGTACCTCAGAAAGAAATATTTGGAAGGGAGCCATTGTCCTCCAGGCTGGGCCTCCTACATCATTGGAGAAGATGTAGTTGCAGGGGTAAGTGGCAGGGAAATCTGCTGGATGGCTGTGACTAGATCTGTTCCCTAGTCATCAGGCAGACAAGAAACAGAATTCCAGAGCTCAGACAAGGCAGGGTTTGTGGGCAGACACATAGTAATCTTGTAGGAGACTTGGAATTCATGTTCTGCCATGAGTAGATCCAGGGAAAAACCCTCTGAGACTCAATCAAGCTGAGGAGAGTGTGTGGGGGTGCAATTAGAGTTTAGGAGATACAGGCCTGAGTCCGGGATTGCGCAGTGCCCAAAGGAGCATACACATGGCTGCAGGGTCACTGGGGGGCTGCTCTGTCTGGGCTTGCAGTTGGAGGGAATGTACCTCACCCCCCCACCACAGGCTAATGTTCTGTGCAGCAGAAGCAGAAAAGCAAAAGTTGCACTTCGGAACCAGAAAGATAACCTCCACTTCTTCCTGCAATGCCCTTCCAGCGCCCTCTACTGACAAAGTTTAACATCATATTCATTGTCACAAAGATGCTGAAAGCCCAGTTCATTTCTTGAATCAGATGATGAAATACGAATGTGCATTTGAGAAGCAATACATTGATAATTGGCAGGCACATTCAGTGAAAGCATCTAAGAAAACACTACACAGACTGTTCTTTTGAGCATTTTAAATTTGATCTAAATAAAACCCAACCACACAGTATTTCTATTCCTTGCAAATAAGCACAGAGTAAAATATATTGACATTTTCTCTTTGGTCCAGTTTTAATGCTCTTCCTGAAGTCCTTATTATTTTCCAAAACATAGTATGTATTTGACTTGTTCATGTATTTTTAAATGGTAAATAAAACTGCAGAATAAACATACAAATAATGTAAATTCTAAAATTGTTTGGAAGTCACTAGTTTTTTTTTGTTGTTGTTTCAATGACTAATAGTAAATTAATACTCAGTGGATATACAATAACACAACTAATTTGGGATAAAAGGAAACAAAATGACACTTATTTTTTAATCTGCATTCTGCTTGTTTCCTATTCACACTTTACTTAATTGCAGCAATACAATTAGATTTTAGTATTATTTCTCCATTTTGTTCTTCCAATATTTTGGCTACCTTAAATATTTAAATTAGAAAAAGTGTTAATAATTTTCTTTTTTCATTATCAAAATGTTCTCGGTCTTATTAGGTTGCTGATCTTATTTCTTAACATAATTTATATTTCCAACTTAAATTACTTACTTTGTAGTACAACCTAATGTCCCATGCAATGATGTTATACCTGTGTTTGTGTCAAGTCTAATTATGAAGGCTTGATTTGCATAATGTGCAAGAAATTATTTCCACTTTCCCTACCATGCAAACAGATCAATTTTCTCATTAGCTCTTACCATCAGTTCTAATTGCTTTAAGCTTGTGTTTTCATATTACTTTGTTTCCTAGCCAGATTTGGTCCTTACCTTACATATGGACAGATTGACTACATTTCAGGAGATTTATTAATGTTGACAGATTAACTATACAAATCAGTAATACTGCAATAATTTTCATTATTTCCTTATTTCCATTGTAAATCTCTAATAAGTTTCTTTTTGCTTTTGCTTTGTTGGAATTTAGAAAAGAACAAATGAGATGAGCTGCAAAGTAGGTGACAATAAAAGATGAAGAGAAAGTTGGAGGTATAACTCATTTTAGGAGGAAAGCCTTGGATAAAAGACTCTAAGGAGACTTCTTCAGGCTCTATGCATTGACTAAAGGAGTTATGTAGTGGTGCATAATTTTCCCACAGACCTTTTGTTCTTTGATGTGTTTGATGCACAAATAAAATGTGGGTTGAAAGTTTGCAGAGTGGAGTTTGTGTGTTTACAAAGGGGGCTTGTGAATTGAATATGTTGATGCATGTGAAGTCAAACATGCTGTCGATAATGGGCACTATTAGGAAGATGTGCTCAGAAAAGGATTTCCAGAATCCCACATGCTTCTGTGAATGCCAGGTTTTGTTTATTGTCTGCGTGTAGCAGCCATTCACCAAGTCCATATTCAAAGCATTTTCTAATAAAATGATCTCTAGTAGAGAAGGTGATTCTGATTCATCAGTGGAAAATTGAAATAGTATTTATATGATGAAAACCAAAAGCACAAATTTAGTGATTTTTCCTTCATATTTTTGCATTTCTGGACCATAGTAGTCAAATGAGACAGTAATAAAAAATGTCTTTTATCTTCTCTATAGAGTCAGTACAAATACTTGTGTAGTTTCTATTAAACCTCCTTTTCTTAGTTTGTCTCTATGTATGTGTGTGTATATGTATATATGTGTGTGTGTATCTTACACCTCAACTTACAACTTGTATAACTTATACCTCAAAAACATGAAAATATATCAAAATATTGTCTGTTTAAATTTCCAAGCTACACAGTTCCTAGAACTGCACTTTTTAACTCTTTCCTCCAAAAAAAAAATTCTTAAATTTCCCAGTGAAGAATCGGGATTATAGTAAGGTCAAAAACTGTGCCAACAATGCTATATTTGAGGATCAGCATAACCCGGTGTGTGGTAGTATTACATGAATAAATATTTGCTGCATGAAGAAGCAAATAAGTGAAAGAATAAATAACCCTGATGTTCCCAACTTAACAAGGACTCTGTGGTTTTCAAATAAAAATGTTCGTTTTCCAGTGTCTGACTGTCAAATACAAATCTAAACTTGACACATACTTTTTCAAGTTACCTAGTCACTGTTGCCAGACCGAATTGTGAACATGGACTTATGCCTTAAGACTCAAATGAGGCTACGACAAGACAACTTTTCTGCTCCATGGGTAGCGTCAGGAATCAATCTTGAACTTCTGGCAGATGTACACAATGGGAGACAGACTATTGACTTACTGGAAGGAGATTGCCTCTTGGGACAAATAAGGTTCCTTCTTTATTGGAAATAGTGGCAAAACCTGAAGCCTTGGACCCCGATAATTGTCCATGGCATTGAGGCAATTTTTAGTCTCATCACAGGTATAGGTTTCCCTTTAAGTTGACCATACCAGTTGCCCTTCAAATCAAGGCTCTATTGAGAGTGGAAGTTGTGCTAATAATGATAACATTGGAAAAGATGGGGAAAATTAGGACTATTGTGTGCAGGCAGGAGTCTGGTAACACTTTCCATGGGAACACTTGTCTCCTAGTTCAAATTTCCCAGGGAAGGCTTTTCTGTGGAAATAATAACATATTTTACTCTTTTTGAGATTCTTTATTTCATTTCAGTGGGGCCAGGATGTTGTCGACTTCTCATGACATGGTTCTGCTTCTGTTTCAGACAAATTTTACACAATCGTTCATAGATCAGGTCGTTTCCCTGTTTTGTTCCCTTTGAATGAATTGGCTTTGTCTGTTTCATTTGCCAAAGTATACCGTAATGCAGTACAGTTATTTATATATATGTATATGTATGTGTGTGTGTGTGTGTGTGTGTGTGTGTGTGTGTGTGTGTATGGCTTTCTAGTGGAAAGAATCAGTTCCCACTTCTTAGGGCTCAGTAAAATTGTTAGATAAGAACATATATGGTGTTCATTTCCAGTGAGATATGTATGTGCTGGGGCATGGGGAGTGGCTAGAGGCAAGTAGTATTGTAAAAAAGCAAAGAGGATGGAAAGACAAAAAGGATATGTCACAGTTTTTTCTTGTTTTTGAACAAAATTTATTTGGGGTTACTATTGAGATATAGCATTATTAGAATTCCAGATAAATTACTTTACTAATACAGAATCCTTGTTCACATGGTCACACATTAAACATTTACCACTTTAGCTAATTTTATTTTTTCAACCAAGAAGTGGTTAATCTGAGACTAAAGACACTTATATGTTAGAAGATATAAAGCCTTGAGGTGATTACGATATGTATGTCCTAAAATAAGAAATAAAATTATTGGTTCTGTCATTTGTGTTTGAATATGTGTTTGTATGACATTCACTCTGGGCAGAATGTATTTGGAGGCTGGCCCATGTAGTAAACATTTTTCTAGACAATAGTTTTCTGAAATTGGTATAAAACATGTCATATGATCTCAGATTTACTAGTGGCAGTATACTTGTCTCCTGATTTATAGATCTAGAAAAAGCAAACACTTGTAGCCAAAAAAAATGCTCAACAGCAAATTTGGAGGGCACTTTTTGTTTCATGAAAAGATTTCCCAGGGTCTGGATGGAAACAGGTGGAGTCAACTATGGAGCTCTAATTCCATTGGTAATAGAAGGGTGCACACCTGTTAATGACCAAGGAATGCCACGTTGAGCAATAAAGACCTTGTAATTCTTACTGGAGTATGGAATTTAACAACTGATAGGTGTTCCTGTCAGTTGAGTCGTTTTTTTTTTTTTTTTCAGCAGAACTCTAAGTTGAAGAGCTCTCTATTCAGAATATTCTTCCTTTTCACTGAAGACAAATGCCTATTTACTAACAGACACAGGTCATGACAACCCACTCTCAAATCCTTACCCAGGCTTCTTATAAAGGGGCACACTGATTTGTTTTTCCTTGTGTTTTCAGGTGGAGAAACAACCACCTGAGTAATTTTGTTGTCCCACCTTTAGTTCCTTTATCTTTCCCCTTCAGGGAGTGGTCAGCTTTAGAAAAAGAAATTATGTTCCCTTAATTCAGACTCCTCTCTTGTTTTTGTTTTTAGAGTATACCTTTGTGGTGGAAGCACACTTTTCCTACTGCGTAGTATAGTTAGTTGTGTAGAAGCAGTGTTCTCAAGGAAAGCCATTGATTGCCCAGCCATGCCCGAACCTGGAGAGGGATATTCCTTCAGGACTACATTTTGAGCAAGCCCATCTGCTTACCAGACTGAATCATGCCATACAATCTAGCCTCTATCACTATAAAGGTGATGGGCCAATTTCCTCGACTGACTGTTTTCAATCTTTCAAAGCTTTGAAATCAATTGAGGAATGAAGGATAATGGTGACATATCTTTGAGCCCATAAAATACTAACACCGCTCCTCAGTTTGCCTCTCTTCCATAATCTTTAAAGCTCTTAAAATTTGTAATGCAATTTCTATGATATATCTTAAGACAATTTTATGTGAACTAATGTGACACTTATTACCATAGAAGAGTACTACATTGAAACCTAATGCATTATTTTTCTTTCTCATCAAAGTTTAATAATTAGTCACAGCAAACACACTATATTTTGTGTATATATACAAACATAGAGTACTGTTAAGACTTGTCTGGTCAGCCTCAGTATTGTCTTTTTATAAGTATGAAATCATCAAATGCATATATTAATTAAAATATATTTTGACAACTATACAGAAAGACTCAGGTTGATATTTAAAAATTCCCTGAACTAAAACTACCAAGATAACATTAAGAGAAAAAAATCAAAGTTGACTAAGAGCAGATGAAAGGCAGAGTAAATCCTTTATGATGACTGGTTCAGTAAAATGTTAAAATAATATTTTGTGTGCATATCAGGTCTCAAACTAGTAATTTGAATTCACTTCATTATAGCCACTCGGGTACCTTAGCAGAGACAGAAAAGAGAAGTAAAAAGCCAGAGAGAAAGAGCAATAACACTTAAAGGATAAGGTTGCTCTCATTTTTCAGCTCCAGATAAATCAAACGATCACCTTGCAAATGACAATGCAGGCTGAGATCCACTCACTGTGAATGAAAATGCCGAAGACGCAGGAGCCCTTCATGAGTTCCCTTGATGAGTCTCGAAATGAATATTCTGAAGATGTAACTCATTTCTCTCTTTGTTTCAAGTGCTGATTCTTCCATTTCAAGTCTGAGATACTTTTTAAACCAATGAAACTGGATGTTATCTCTGACTTTTAAGGTAATAAAAGTAGTCACATTTTGAAAAATACATGGATTTTTACATACTGGCACCCTAGTTAATGGGATACATACTTTAAAAAAACTATTTATTTAGTATAATTTTCCAAAGGCAACATCATTCAGAATGGCCTAAATATGTAGTCATCTGGCTCTTTTCGAGGAAAATTTGATTTCCAAAAAAAAAAAAAAAAGAAATTGTTCAATGACAACAAATAGATCTGAGACATTTGTAAGCAAAAGAAAAGGAAAGGGTTTTGGGGCATGGACTGCAGTTAGGTAGCCATGAACACAGAGTAAATTCTAGCTACAAATCTTATTATTTTTCTGACTGTGACAAATAATTTAACTTCTCCATGCTTCATTTCCTAGTCTTTAAAATGGGAATATATTAGTATTCACCTCACAAGTTTATGTGAATATAAGTAATGATACATTATTGAGTTGTATTTAATTGTACATCTAACACTAAGCCAAGTGCATTTTGTGATTTAATTTACTGTTCACAGCAACTATTTGAGAATGTACTAACTTTTCCACCTTTTCATAAGTGATACCTGTATCTCCCTTGCCAAATATTCCCCAAATCTTACTTCTAGTTCAAAACACTCTTCTGAGTGCCAGACCTATATGTCTGGTCATCTGCCAAGCACCTTGCTAACTCCATAAACCCAACTGTATTCATCATCTTTAAAACTATTCTATTATTGTGTTTATCCTGTTTTTCTCAGTACATATACCACCACACACAGTCAAGCCATACATCTAGAAGTTATTCAATCACCAAAGTTTGTTGATTTACTTCAAATCCACCCATTCACCCTCTACAACTGTCCTGATTATCTGATGTCTCAACTATTCACACAGTCTCATAACTGGCCTTCCTACTGATGTTGCCTCCCTCCCATCAGTCCGGTAATGTGTTTCCTGTATCATAGCCTAAGTGGTGTCATGAAAACTCATACATGATTAGGTTACCCTTTTGGACACTGCCTTTAATTTTCCTTTAGATAAAGATGAAAATACTTAACATGACCTAAAGTGTCCTGCTTGATCGGGTCCTTGCTGAGTGATGCAGGTTTATCATACTTCATCAGGCTTTCTGTGTTCATGTTCAGTCATACTGGTCATGTTTCACCTCCCAAATGTATCTTCTCCTGTATTGCTTCAAGATCTTCACTCAAGCTTTGCCACTGCCTGGGATCCTCTCCCTTCCCTTGGTGGATGAGCTAATTGAAGGTCAGCTCTCAGGTCAGGGTGTAGGTTATTCTTGCCCCTGTACACCCATAGTATTTTGTAGCTCCTTAAGTGTCATCACACTGGAAAGTACTGTAATTGTCCCTATCAGCTGCTTGTTTTGATTGGAAGCCCCATGGTGACAGGGAACATGTCTGTTTTCTTACTGTAAATCCAGGACAGTGTATGGCTCCTTGTTCTCTGTGGATGCTCAGTTTATTCTGTGTTGAATCAATTGAAAACTTAAATAAACAGGCTTTTATAATCTGCTTCTTTAACCCCAAGGTGCTAGGAATTGATTTTGAACTAAAGAAAGAAAGAGAAAAGAGATTGAGAGAGAGTTATACAGCAGAAAATAATGAGAGAGAAAACTTGGGAAGCTCAGGGCCTGGCCTGCACCTCTTTGTGACCCAGGTACAGAAGGGACAGACAAGGTCATTCTCCATTCCAATCTATTGCTTCCACTCTGCAGTGCACAGGAGCTTCAACCCAGCAAGGCCATGTTGACTGTTATTTCTAGCTCCACTTCCGCAGTCCCGACATATATTACCTCATTTAATCCTAATAAGCCCATGAGGTACGGTCCCTGATTATTCTCATTTTATATATGTTGTGGTGGAGACAACATGGCCTTAAGTAACCTGCCCAGTGATACAGAAGAACAGAGAGAGACTCGTACCCAGGAAACCTGAATCCAGAGCTTACCCACTTAACATCCATGTCCCCTGTCATCAGGAAGCCTGCTGCCAGCACAGCTATTGATCAGTGAGCACTTGCAAGCAATGTATTCACAAGGGAAAATGGCCTGACAATCCTGGTCCCAGCAATGAGATGCCATTAAACCAACTGGGAGGGAATTAGAAGGGGGGGCTTCCATTTACATAGGTAATGCAAGATGGATATTAAGAATGTGGTCTGAACTATCCTTGGTGGTGCCAGGGCTCATGTATGAAAGAATGGTGAGTGAGTGTGTGTATGTGTGTGTGTGTTAAAAGAAAAGATTCACCAAAAAATCTGAAAACTGTAGAATTTAGGTGATCTTCCTGTGAATTATACCTTAACAGCCCACAAAAGGCACAAATCCTCAGTCACTCACACCTGAAACTATCTATGCTAGTCTTCCAGAGCTGCCATAACAAAATACTAAAGCCCAGGTAGCTTAAACACCACATATTTCATTCCTTGCGGTTCTGGAGAGTAGAAGTCGAAGATGCAGGTGTCTATGTGTCCAGTTTTTACAGAGCCTTCTCTCCCTGGCTGGCCCTCGCTGCCCCTGGCTGCCTTCTCACAGTGTCTTCACGTGGTCTCTCGCATGGTGCATATCTTGTCCCCATCTCTTTTAATAGGGCACCAGTCATTGGATTAGAACTCACCCGTATGACCTCAGATTACTTCTTTAAATGTCCTGTCTTAAAAATAGCTTCATTTTGAGGTATTGGGGTTAGGAATTAATTGTGTGAATTTGGGGATTTAGTGTGTAATATTATTCTTTCCATGAATGCATGAGACTATACTTAGGCCAGTGGGAATGATTAACTAGGACTGGTCAGTCTCAGACTGTGAAATAATTAAAGAATACAGACAAAAACTAGTGATGTTTTGTGTCTTGGCTTTTCCTTAGTGGCCGTGGTGGGAGCAGGCACATCCGTGTGGTATGTTCTCTGGACTACCCTCCGGTGGTCCCACTGCTTGAAACAATTGAGACAGTCAGTGTAAGGATTTTATGTAATTTGACAATTTCTTGGGAATGATAAAGAATTAGTATTGTAGTGTTTAAACTTGAAACATGTCGCTGATTGTATGACAAGGAGCGCCAGGACCGAGTCTCACATGTGCATAGAAGCCTGGGTATGGCAGGCTCTTGTTACTGACAGCTTAGTCATTTCCAACTCTTCCTTTGTCACACATCTTCTTTTCTTTTTGAAAAAACAGTAATTCTGTTCAGAAGTGGGTAGTCATATGCTTCAGTAAAAACTAATCCCTTCAGAATCTGGGAATGGAAACATGCCTAGTATCTTCAATCATGGAAATTGTTTTTCTCCCAGCTAATTAATGTAATGGAAAGGGCAACCATTCTTTGTGAATGAGGCATAAATAAATGTCTGCTTGGTACGAGTGTTGCGATAGAGTTCCTTATTCTGGAAATGAGAAAAAAACATAAAGACAGTTATTTTCATGACTCTGCTGCTAGTTATGTTGAGAAGGGGACATCTGCAGCAAAAGTCGTTTTGCAAACATGAGGGAGCTGGAGGAGGAACCGAGGTCCTGGGTTGGAAAGTGCCAACAAAATAATTGTTGACCACCCAAGTTCACCTGTGAGCATGAACTTATTTGGAAACCCAGTCTTTGAGATGTAATCATATTAGCATGAGGTCATATGTGAGGACAATACACCTAATCCAGTAACTGCTGTCATTATAAGAGGAGGGAAAGGCAGACACACAGAGACACAGAAGGAGAACGCTATATGATGAGAGAGACAGAGGTTAAAGTGCCGGAGCTGCAAGTCAAGGAACATCAAGGATTCATGGCAGTGAAGTAGAAAGAGGCCATGGAAGATTCTTCCCTAGAAAGGGCACAGCCCTGTTGACACCTTGATTTTGGACTTTTAACCTCCAAAACAATTAGATGATAAATTTTTATTTTTAAATGCCACCTAGTCTGCAGTATTATTTTATGTAGCCCTAAGAAACTAGCAGACCAAGGAAGTCCTCTGATAATGGCAGGGTGGGAAATGGAAAGAAATGGGGTCCTTGATGATGCTGGTGAGCCCAGCATGAAACTACACTACTCTGGTCTCATTATTAAATAATATTTTTCTTCCAGTTTTTGCCAGTTATAATTTATTGTTGTTATTTATTTTTGAGATGTTCCAAAATACTCTTCAATATTTGGGGTGTTGCAAACAATTGGGGAAGAAGAGCACTTGGAATATCCTGGAATTCCCTCTGCTAGCCAAACAGGTGGAAAATCCCAACATAGAGATTAGGGGGATTAATGTAAATGTGACCTCATGTGCTCTCACAGTCTGGTGAAGCTTTGCACTTGTTATTTGCATTCTGTTACTTATTGTCACTCCAGACTGATGTGGCCTGGGGAAACACTAGTGACATTTGCTTGGTGGCCAAGCACCATACAAGTAAATTCCATTTGCCTTGTATCAAAATCCTGTCCCAAGTTTTTATTAAAGATAAAGAGATGCAAAATTACCCAAATCACATGCATGAAAACAAAATGTCTGCTCCTTCAGATAGTTCTATTTTTGTTTTTACAATTCTGCTCACCAACTGCATGTGTAAACTTTCCTTAAATTTGCAAAATAATTCAGAAGTTTTCATGCTGCCAATTGCTAATCAAACCTTCTTCATCAACATCCACGCCCTCTCCCCATTTGTCATTTTATTCATACATTGCAAACAGTGGCTCCTGCAGCTCCCCCTTCCTTTCGCCTCCTCGAAAAACAACAGGCTGTGGAACAAAGTGGAAGCTTATTAACAGCTAAAAGCTCATTTCAAATGCTACCTAATCAGGTTGCCGACTCATTTAAATTATGAAACTTAATAAAAAAATTTCATTTAATGACTCAAATTTTAGTGTGGCTTGTCACATAGTATCTTTAATATTGCTTGTTTCCTCTAGAGGAGTTCAAGTGCTAATCCTTTGCCAGAATAAATTGCTAAACCTGTTTTTTTCTCAGTGCATATGGTGAAAACCTATGAGGTCTGTCTGATTTATATAAGTGTACTTGACTGCTATTTTATATTTATTCAAACTATGTTATAAAGAAAAAGTAAGGCTCAGCTCCAAGAATAAGATTTTTTTTAATATAAAGCCTGGACATGTTAGTGAATATGGCACATTCAGGCTTCTCAATTATGACTGGCATACTAAATTGAATTCTTTCATTCTGCATCATGTTATTTGCTTTCATTATTAATTAATCCTGTAAGTTAATGAATGTAAATGCAGGTGCTTGAAATTTTCATATATTTTAAATATGTTTTTAAAGCTGCAACATTATAAAAGTATTTTTATAGTGTTTGGAATTTTTCTAACTTGGTGTGTGCTTTCATTTGTCAAGAAAAGGAAAAACCTGTGGCAACATGGCTGCATCTCCCTGCTTCCATTGCCAGGATGAAGGGACTGATTTAAAATTGTATCACCAACTAAAGGACATTATGCACTCCAACATGGGCCGGGCATATGTGCAGGTCATGAAATTGACCTATAGTTTAATGTCACTACATGCTATCCATTCCATGGCTTTGTTGACTGTGGAGGAAATGATCTCAGGAGCTACTCATGAATGTCACTGAGGTATCCAACATTTGTAGAGCAAACATTTGACCTCTACTAAGGAAGTTTTGTTCCCTGTACAAAATTTAAATATTCCAAGGTTTGTCTAGAATGATTCAAGTAAAATATTCTTAACATATGAGTTACAGAATTAATATTAGAGGAGATTTACATGAACCTGCTGCCTGAAAACAAGGGATATTTGAACGACAAGAAGATGCTTCTCTGATCCCTGGCTAAAGACTCCAGGAAGGCCCATTTTAATGATTTCTGTTTTCAGTTCTAAGGCTGTACCACCAAATCTCATTTCCCTTTCCGCAACATACAAAAAAAAAATACTTAATTATCCTCCCATCTACATGATATTATTTCAAGTAATTGAGGACACTCATATCTTCATTTATTACATTTTCTAGCTTAATATCCCAGCGCCATCATTCACCTTGTAGTCCTCTTCCTTAAGCTCCTTAACTTGGGTGCTTGGTATCAAATATAACATGTCATCAACCCTTATGGGATATATACCTTATGGCCCATAGACTGCATTTTCCTCTCTGTATTCCTCTCTCCCTCCTCCTCTTCTTCTCTATCTTTTTTACTTTTTTCCTTAATAATTTAGTCTTCAACCAACCAGGTGGGGCTGATCGAGGTAGGTTTTTTTCATCCAGAAGAGAATAGCAGAGCAGTGTGGATACAAGCGAGGAGAGGAGAGGAGAGCATCACTGTTTGCATGAGAAGGCAGTGTGTGTGGTTGTCTATACTGGGGTGGAGGCTGGACCCAGGATGAGGAGAGAAAGTTTTCTGTGAGAGATAGAGCACAACGTTATGTATTTCTCCTCATTTATTTAGAACTCCCTTTAAGTCTCTCAGCAATATTTTGTGATTTCCTTTGTGTAAATCTTATATTTCTTTGGTTAACATTATTTCTACATTTTATTTCTTATGCTATTGTGAATAAATTATTTTCATAATATTATTTGGGGGTATTTTTAGTATATAGAAAAGCAATTTAGCTTTATATATTTATCTCACACTTTGCAACCTTCCTAAACTCATTTATTAACTTTTTAGTCCTAACGGTATAGGTGAGTGTGTGTGTGTGTGTGTTTCATATGGTTTTTCTATATAGAGAGTTAGAGCATTTGTTATTAGTTTTATTTCTTCCTTTCTAATCTCTATATGATGTGAAGTTGTTTTTTATTAAGTTTTTGCCTAATTGTACTGGCTAGAACTTCTAGAACATTGTTGAATAGAAGTGGTGAAAGCAAATATTATTGCCTTAGTTCCAATCATTCACACTTTCAAGTTTTGGGTTTTTTGTTTGTTTGTTTGTTTTTTTACTGATTTGGCCATGTGATTATTTCCTTTATTCTATAAATTTGGTATGATAAAGTGAATAATAACCAATACATCCAGATACAGATACGTCCTACAGACACGTCCAGATGACCACATCCTAACCCCTGAAACCTATGAATACATTATTAAGCAGCAATAGCAAAGTAGTACAAATCTTGGTATCTAAAAATGGGGTGCTGCTCCAACAAATACCTAAAACTGTTGAAGTGGTTTTGGAATTTTGTAGTAATTTTAGACTATTATATAAATATGATGTTGAGCAGATCTTAGAGAAATTATGATGAACATGTTAGAAAAATCCTAGATTGCTGGGTGCTAAGGCACTGCTAGTGAGAACTCAGGAAAAAGTGAGGAACATGACAAAAAAAATGTTCTCTTATAAAATACTTAAATAGTAATAAACAGACTGTTGGCAGAAATATGAATGTTAAAGGTGCTTCTAGTGAGGGTTCAAAAGGAAATGAGGAACATGTTTTTGGAAACTTGATGAAAAGGAATCCTTGTTATATGATGGCAGGAAGCTTAGCTGAATTATATCTTATAAGCTATGTGGAAAGTGGAACTTTTAAGCAATGAACTTGAATATTTGGCAGAGAAGATTTCTAAGCAAAGTGTTGAAGTCGTGGCCCAATTTCTTCTTGCTGTGTATAACAAGCCACACAGAGGATATTTCACAGCACTTAAATCAAATGCAGTTTTCTTGTTTAGATTTAAAATTTTATTGAGTCTGGTGACTCCTTTTGCCCTTTCATTTTATCCAGTTTTGATTGGGGGTATCTAGAACCGTTTCTTATAGCTGACCCAGCTTTGTATTTTGGGAGTAGTTAACTTGTTTTCTAGTTTCATCAATACACAAATGAATAAGAATTTTGCCCTTGATGATTTATGCCCAGAAGCTTACCCACAACTATTTTAGATGATATAGATGATGAAATTCTGGACTGGTGAACCCGTAAGTCCCAGGTGAAATTTTAGACTGGAAATTATACTGCATTGGAGACCTTAGGATGTGATGAATGCATTTTGCTTGTGAGATGGCTCCATTTGGGATCAGAGGGCTGAAAAATAACTCTCAAAGATGCCTCTGTTCTAATCCAAGGGCCCTGTGAAAATGTTACCTTACATAGCAATAAGAAACTAACACAATGATATATCATACTAGCCTTCATGTTTAGATGATGTTAAATTAACTTTGTACTCCTTAGATAATTTCTACTTGGTCATGATGTTTAGTGTTTTACTTTTGTATAGCTAAATTTAGTCAGCTAATATTTTGAAAGGATTTGAAATTAACTTCTAAACAATCAAAGTGGTACTTTATACCTGTTAAAATTTAGCTTATGTGTGCCTTGCTTAGCCAACTGAAAGTGTCCCACTACAACTAGTTCCAGGGAAAGTTATTAAGTGAAATATTACGTGAACAATATGTAATGCATTTCTGCAGTTAAATCATTTTTCTTTGGTTCTACTTTAATCTTTAACATTTGTATATTTCTTTAGTTGTTTGGAACATTTAAAAAACTGTTTTTCTGAATACTACTTATGCTATTCATTTGGGACTGAGACTATCCTTGAAATGTCATAATATGAAGTATACTCACTTGATTGTGTTAAAAGTCAAATATCTTTAAATAGCTTTTATTTTGATATTAATTTACAGAATTATGACTTTATATGTTCCTCACAGCTCCAATGGGAAAAACCTTTTGAATGAAAGAGAAGAAAAAATATTGCTGGTAGAACTGAACTACTTCAAAGTAGTCAGAGCTTCCATTAAAATAATGGTAACTCAAATTCTGTCTCTTTTTCCAAGTTGCTCTTGTAACTGTCACTCATAAGACAACTTTACTCAGAGTTGCCTTTCCTTAATTTTGTTTTTCATTTGTGCTTTGATTCCTTGTAATGTGGCAGTCTTCCCATATTCAATAAACCCAACAACTTGGTCTTCATTCCTGTGAGCATATAATTGATTTTGTGCTCTATCCATGATATAGTCCCTAAATGTTTATAGTTTCTCCTCCCACCTCTGAGGACTCACTGAGAAGTCTGGACTCCATGGCTTATGGACAATTATTCCAGTTTTACTTAAAAGGCAGTTAGATCCACCTGGAACTTCAGCCTCTATGAACTTTAATTAGCTCATTCTCTTTTGTCCTCTTGGTTTCAATTGACACTGCCTCCATCAACTCTTGAGTTCTTGGGAATTGCTTTTTCTGTATCATGCATGTTGGCCCAGAAAGTTTTAAAAACTATTTAGCTGTATTTCATCATTATTTTTTCTTAAAATTCAGTTTAAAGATTTCCTGATTACATTAGTAAATAATATCAGAAAAATGACTCATCTCCTTTAATTAAATGTCTTCACCTTAAAATACAAATGTAATTTATTTAATACAAATAATTTAGTATCACAATGCACTAGTTAATATACTAGGCATTGGGAAACAGAGGTAACTAAGCCTGATCTGGACTCCTATGTTGCTCAAGATTTATTGTGGGAGAAGTGATGATGATGAATGATGAGAAAAAATGATGATATTTTTAAAAGTTTGATAACATTTGCCAAATATATGCTTACAAGCCATCATGGGACTTTTTATGTGGACCACATGTAAAAGGGATTTTAGAAGATGGTAATGATACGTACATGGGCTAATGCTATGGCAGAGGCTTCGTTTGGGTCCCTGAAAATAAAACCTGAGATTGTGCACTGAATGCGTGTGGCTTACTTGTTGTGGGGGGCTGTAAATCTAGTAAACAGTACTGAGGGAAAGGACACAGTGAGGAAGGAAAAGGAGTACAAACCAGGAAGTGTTCATTCTGAGTTCTGTTGTAACCCACATGGACTCAATTTAGTCAGTGCCTTTAACTGCTCCCCTAAAAGTCAAGATATTGGAAGATTTATTCACCACTTTTGATCACTGATGGTGAAGACCACTCACAACATAATAACATGCCCATACTCTGGCTATGACTGTACAGGGCAGTGGAGCTCCTGAGGCATGGGAGAAGCCCCCAAAAGAGAATGCTACATGCTGTTTGATGTGTTTGAGGTACTGCCATGAAACAGAGATTGCACACACCTGTGAGTCACAGTAGTGGCTGAAATCAGAGGCAGGCACAGATGTGGCACAGGCACTGGAGGCATTTGTCCAGGGAACTTTAAGTGATTTGATATGGCTGAGGCATAGTGTGAGAGTGTGTGTGTGTGTGTGTGCATGCATGGCTGGGGAATGGAAGGGTGTAGAGGACTGTTGGCCATGAGTGGCAGGAGATAGGATTGGAAAATCATTCAGAAATAAGATTGTCGATGGTTGAAAGTGCTCAAGTATGAAATTTAAACTCTCCCGGGATAAGCATTGCAGAACAGACTGTAATCAATATGTAGAAGTGATGTGGTAGTATTTGGGTTGGAAGAGGTTACTCTGAAAACTGTTTGACAATGGCATGAAAAGGAGCAAGATTAGAGAAGATGAAACCAGTACGAGATGAAGACAGTGGTCTCTTTAGGGGACAGAATGGTAAAAATGAGATTGGAGATTCAGGATTATACAATGGAAATGAAGTATAAATCATGGGGTAGGAACTAGTATTTAACTAGATATGGGAAGTAAAAGGAGAGAGAGAAAACGACGACTCATATCTTCGCAGCTGAACAACAGGGATGCTGGTCTTTCAATTAGAACTAGTGTCGAAGTTTACAGCTGGTAAAGCGGGCCAGGAGGCATTTGGAGCTTGAACAGTAGGAAAGGCTCTGGGGTGGGATATGGACTTGGAGCTGTGTACAACTAAGTAGCAGGGCAATCTGTGAATGTGAATAAGATCATCCACAAAATATCTACACCAAAAGGAGATAAGAGCTCAGGACTTTGAGTAATGCCAATATCTAAGGAGTGAGTGGAAAAAGAGGAACCACAAACAATAGTGTAAAAAGTGAGTGAAAAATGTTAAACCAAGAGAGACTGAAATCATAAAATACGGGGTTAAAATAAAAAGAAAAAATAATACATTAAACTGTTTCAAAGTAAAGCCACTGGTCAATAGTGTCAATATCTTACACATTCCAGGAAGATGAGAATGAAAAGTGACAGTTAGATAGAGCAATTAGGCTATTACTGATTTCACCAGGAGCATTTCGGTGTAGCAGTGAGAAAAACTGCCAGCTCACAAACAATACGGAGAGAATCAAAGAGAAGGTGAACTAGCTTGGCTAGAATGGAAATAAGAGAAATGAACAGAGAAGTGATGTAGAAATAAATTGGGGCTTTTTTTTTAATGGGAGAAACTTGCACATATGTAGAAGCTTAGGAGAAAGAGTCAGCTAATACAGGAGAAAAGGGAGGAAAACAGAGCAAAATTTGTAAGGTTAGAGCAGTGCTTGGAAAACGATGGATTAATGTTACATATGAAAATGTTATTTATCAAAGACAGACATACATCTGTCTTTGAAAGAAGAAAAAAAAGAAATGAGAAAAAAGTTAAGTTTAGGTGCTTCAGATTAAAACAATATGTTGTGTTAATAGCTATTTATAATAGCTAGCTATTTATAATTTTAATGGCAGCAAATTTAGGAAAAAGATCTTGGCCCCAGGATAACACTGGTTATTAGGGACTATATCCCATTGATATGATATTTTAAGGAGTTTGTAGCATTTCTCCCTTAGGGGATCTTTAAGGACAGCAGAGACAGCCGTCAATCAGGAGTGATTTAGGTGAAGCCTAGTGAAGAGACCCTGTTGATACCTCTGAGCATTCTCTTTGTATCAAGTAGACTATATCAAATAAAGCTCACTATGGAAGTGGCCATTCTTAGCTCAGTTGTAGGTAAGTGGTACACCACAGGCACTTAATAAATGTTAATGATATAACATCCTCTATATTATATTTATTTTTCTTTTTTCTTTACTAATTGCTTTTTCTTTGTTATTCAAGTACATTTGTCTCCATTTTCCTGCCACCACTTTCCCTTGCCCCACCCATCCCCACCCCCACCTCCCACCCTCAATCCTTTCCCCCTTTGGTTTTGTCCACGGGTCCTTTGTGACCCTTTCCCTTTTTTTCCCCTGTTATCCTCCTCCTCCTCCTCCTCCCCTCTGGTTACTGTCAGTTTGTTCTTTGTTTCAAGGTCTCTGGTCATATTTTGCTTGCTTGTTTGTTTGATCTCACCTATACATGGAATCTAATCAACAAAACAAACATCCTTTATATTTTAAAAATAAAGATTTATCAGTAGTATAATTAGTTATCATTTGACCACAAAATACCAACACTACTGAGGATCTAATGAGGAAAATTATTAATAGAAAGACCCCCATTCTGCAAGTTTTGCCTAATTTTTATTTATGAGATGAATTTTACACAGTTCCTTAGTAATGTGCTTTTGTGATTTTAGTTCCTGGTTTGAACACAGAAAGTCCCTGCTTTTTAAACAATCAAAGAAAAGGAACTTCATCTCAAGAATGTTTTTAGAAGTGCAATATCCAGGGCACCACTGGATCAGTTTCTGATAATACCTGAGCCTCAGGGGAGTTGGTCTAAAGATGAGTATCTCATTTGTTCACAATAAGACTTATACTGTCTCTTTGGTGGGGGACCTTAAGAGGTGGGAAACTTGAAGAAAACTGCCCAGTCTACAGTCAGTGGGCAATTGTTTTTTCAGCTGAGAATTATTCACTTGCCCTGAATGGCCTTGGCCTTTCCTCATCTCTCAGGAGCACTAAGTATAGCAGGTAGAACTGCTACAGAACATGGTTTTCTACCTGTTTTGTGCAGAGATTAGATGATTCTTCTTTTCATGTCAGGAACATGAATTTGTATTCAACATATGAGAATCATAAGCCTTCTACACCATGAAAACACCTTGAAGTTCTTATTTCTGTAAGATTTTGGCAAAAGGAGCTCACTGACTGACATGCTCTCCTCATACCTTAACATTTTATTTCAAACCCATTATTTGGAGAATGTTCTTTTAAATAAAACATAGAACAACTATTTTAAACTTTTAGTTTGCATCATGATGATGGCATAAAGGATAAAATTATGGCTTCTATAGGAACTATGATATGGCTTTTTCTTTTTTCTCTCTCTCTATTTTAATGTAAAGAGATACATCCCTTCAAGTGCATATTATGGAACATTAATGCAACCTTAAAGGGAAACAAGTAACTTTGCATCTTGCAAATTTCAGAGAGAGAGAGAAGAAAGTTTATCACACCCAGGCAGAACCATATCTTGCTAAGAGGCCATTGTCTACACAGCACTATTTATCTGTATAAGATGTTCAGTTGGATTCTCCAAAGTCCAGATGTTCTTTCACTGGAATTATGAAAGGCATACTAAGGATTTTGAGTACACATTATAGACTGGGAATGATTTATGGTTTTCAAAGCAGTCGATTTATATATAATCATCTATACCACAAATTACCCATGTTTGAATATATATTCCTCTTGCTGGCAATTCTGTGGTAAAAGTTACTTCATTCCAAGTGATAACAGTTCTGACTTATTTTATATAATTTCAGAGAAATTTGTAACCACTTGTTTTTTGTGAGATAACAAGCAGCTACTTTTTCAAAATTAAAATACTATACTTTATTAGTTTTTTTTCTTTTTAAGCACATTTTATAAGTACCTTTTCTACAGTTATATTTTTACATCCATTTTTAAAATCAAGTCTTCCTTAAATTTACATCTTACTTTTCTTTGTTCTTTTTTTGTGCCCTCATTTCTTTAGGAAAATTCTAGCTCTGCCTACAGGTACATCGGAAATCTCTTGTTCAGAGGAGGTAATAAATCCACTTCCAGATTCTGTAGAAAAAGCCAGTCAGACATGTTCCTCTGACTTCTAAATTGCATGCATCCCAAGACTAGCACTCAGTAGCACAGAGTGTTAACACTCTAGGTCAAGATGGCAGAAGTACTTCCTTTGGCTCAGAAGACACAAATTGGTGCCCCAGAGCTCAGACACACTCACATATTTTTTAATCAGCTCATAGTGTCCAAAACGCATTTTTGAATTAGATAACAAAATTTCAAAATTAAGTGATTCCACCTAAAATCAGAATATTATCTTTCTCATGGGAAACTGACAACCTATGTTGCTAACCACAGTTTAAGGAGTCCTCACTGCACTTTCTTTATCCATTTATTTCTACCTTTGTAGTCATTTGAATATGTACCCCCTGACTAGAAACACCCGGTTCCAATTCCAGCTCCAGCATTAATTTTGTCAACTTATTATATAGCTTCACTGCACCTTGAGTTTTTATACATCAACTGGGAATTACAGTTACTGCTTTACTGAATAATTCCAGTTAAATTAAGTTACAGACATTTCAGATACATGGACAATCCTCATCATTAATGTGGTGACACTGGGAAACCATAGCTAGTTTAGTTTCACTTCAAGTTGCTTAGGTGATGAATTTAAGAGGTGATCTAGAATCTGTTCTTCTGTTTCCTGCAGGCTCTCAACATGATTGGTCAGCATACAAGTGGGTATTCATATTAACAAAGCCTGAAATTCTGGTGTTTAACATTCAAATGTATGCTGTTTTGTAGCATAAACTTTAATTGTTGAGGTATTGGATATTCACATCCTGTCAACAACACCCTTTTCCAGCTTACATGGGTTGTCCAATTCCAACCAATTGGATATTCATCCACAATCACGACTATAACAGGCCAGGTTTGTGTGTACATTACTTAAGTCCTTGGGCTGTGTATTCTGTTCTATAGATACTTCAGTGGGAAAACAAAGTTTATTCAGAAGATGTTTTGATAAATATGTAATAACAAAAACCAGGGAATTACATGTAACATTTGAATAGTTGTTGGAATTAAATGAAGCTATATTGTTAAAATTGCACAGGAAAAATCTTTGGTCTATGACACCCACTTTCTTGTACTCTCTTGAATGGACAGTGATTGTATTTGGCACTGAACTCCACTTATTTTAATTTTCATGTTTAGCCTATCTTCCTCTGATTGATACTGATATTGGGTCGGACATGTGAATTTATGCAATCAGGATTCATTCAAGGCTTTACTCTTCCAAGAGAATCTTTGTCTTTCTAGAATAGGGTTCCTATCCCTGTCTGGTTTGATTATGTTTTGATTGTCCTGTTTAATTTTCAAAAGATAATCATATTTGCACATTCTTTGTAACTTCTTAGTTACATCTCAGATTGGATCTTTTCCTCTTAGTTTCTTTAAGAACCTGCTCCTTATATCACACAAACTATTGGGTTGACCAAAAAGTTGTATAGTTTTTTTTTCCATGCAATGGTTCAAGTGGTATTTAGTTATCTTTAACTTCATCCAAAACAATGTTAACTTGTATTGTGGCAGCTGTCATATCAGTGTGCATTTATAATTAAATTAGTAAATTTTTGGCAGCCATTTTAATATTGAGGGTGGAAGGGAATATACAATATTTTCAGCATATTATGCTTTATTATTTCAAGAGAGGTAAAAATGCAACTGAAATGCAAAAAGAGATTTGTACAGTGTATGGGTAAAGGTGCTGTGACTGATAGCACATGTCAAAAGTAGTTTGTGAAGTTCCTTAGTACTATTGACATTTTGGCCAAATAATTTTTTGTTGTGGGCTGTCATATGCATTGGAAGATGTTAAGCAGCACCTCTGGCCTCTATCCACTAGAAGTCAATGGCAGGATACAGCCAACCTACTCAAATATCCAAATCAATAAAATTATTGGTGAAAATGAAAAATATCTTATTTTATGAAAAAAAATGCAAGGGACTTTTTGGCCAACCCCATATTTTTTTGTAACATTTGTCTCTGAGTGTTGTTTGTATGTTTATATTTTGTGTGTATGTCTATGTGTACTTTAGGAAGCCTGTTCAATGGAATCTGTTGTACATGTCTCTCAGTTTTGAAGAAAATAATTTATCCTCTGTAGCTTTTATTTTTTACATCTGCCATATGTGGTACTTAGAAAGTTTATCAGAGATCCTTTCCATTGTAACTGTCCTTTGAACTCATTATTATTTTAATATTCAAGAAGCCAGAATACTGAATGATAAACTGTGGTTCATAGCACCTTTGACCTCAAAGCCTCAAATAACTGTGCAAAACAAATGATATGTACCTTCTAAAACTTATGAAATAGATAGCTTAAATTTCTCTAGATTTTACTGACAGATCTAAATATATATATATTCACTACAAAAATGTGATCCTCAATCTCATCTCAATAACTAATAGTTAATTTTTTTAAATATACAAATTGTATTTACTAAATGAATTCATTAAACATGAAAATATACTTATTTTTCTGATTTGTAGATCTTAGATCATCATTTGTAAAGTTTTGATTTTATATTTTAGAGTGATAGAACTTTTTTTGTATAATTATTCATCTTTTAAGTTTAAAATTATATTCAAATATATTTAAGTACATTATCTTATATTATATAGTAGTTATAAAAAATAGCAAAATACATTTTCATTGCTGTAGTCATTGTATGGATGCCATAATTATTAAAAATACTATTGTATAGGATAATAGTATATTATAAAAATTTAAATTGATCCTAATTTATTGAAAGTAGTTGAGATTTTAATTTTTCACTTTGTCTCATAAAACTCAAGATCTATTTATTGTAGGTCAGACAAGCCATGAAATCAAAAGAAAAATGACTGGGTCATATTAAAAGGAGAAACTTGCCCAAAGGCTAAGCAAAATCTTGGGGAAATTAAAAAAAAGGAATAAAGGGAACTAAGTTTACCATACACACACATTTTTCAGTCATGTGTTTCTGTGTTTGCACAAGAAAGTCAGGATCTAAAAAAAAGTAATTGAGTTGACAATGTACTCAATAAATATTAATTGGTAATAAAGTATTTATTTACTTTCTAGAACACAAATAGTTTTAAGACAGTTATCAGTGAAAAAAATTTTTTTCAAGGGAGTTATGTATATGCCCAAATTTTCTTGTCATAAAAGAAATAGAATAGTCAGAAATAATGTAAAATTTTACTGTTCCCATGTGGCTCATTGTGGCATATTAAAATTCCAGTGTTATTTTTTCCTGTCAGTTGGTGTGCCAGAGAACCAACAAGTGAATAGGTGAACCCAGATATTAATCCAGCAGAGTGTTAAATGTAAAGGACAGTGAATAGAGAAATCAAAGACACGTCTCCACTTCAATGTTCATTGTAGCATTATTTACAGTAGCCACGATATGGGAACAATCTGTGTGTCTGCCAACTAATGTGTGGAAAAAGGTGAAATATTACTCAACCATGAGAAAGAAGGAAAAAACCTGCTGTTGTCATTTATGATAACATGCTTGGAACTCGAGAGTATTATGCAAGTGAAATAAGCCAGAGAGAGAAGCACAGATACTCTATGGTATCACTTACAGATGAAATGCAAATAAAAAGTCAAAATCATAGAAACAAAGAGCAGAATAGTGGTTGCCAGGGGCTGAATGAATGAGAAAAGTAGGGAGAGGTTGGTAAAGGGTATAAACTTTCAGCTGTAAGATAAACAAAGTCTGAAGCATAACATGGTGGCTATAGTTGATAACATCATCACACAATGGACATTTTATGAGAGTAGAGCTTAAATATTCTCACCCTTCCCCAAAAAAGGATAAATATGTGAGGTGATTTGTGTGTTTGAATGTGTTAACCAGATAGGACAAATCCTTTCACAATGTATTATCACAATGTACACTTTAAACACATTTTAATTTCATCAATTATAACTTAATAAAGGTGGAAAACAACAAAAAACAGTGAATGAAAGTTATGGACTGGTTGAAAAGATACTCATTAAGTGAGATATGGGATTAACATGAGAAAGGAAAAATTGATGGCTATATTAACATCAATTACACATCCAATACCTGGGGGGTCCTACAATACAGGATCCCTAAAATTAGTAGTCCTAGAAGAATGGTTCACTATTTAAAAAAGAAAACATTTAAAGTAACACAGCCTTTTCTGTGGCTAGTAGTAAGACCTTGAAAACACAAAAGTACCCAATGAATAGGCAGATACATATCTATTACCCAAACTTTTTGGTGCCAGTTACCAAGTCACATTGTGGCCAGTTCCCTAAGGAAGAACGTCAAAAAATAGAACTGACTACTAAATAGATACCTCTAGTTTCCAAAGCCTTATTGCTCAGAGAGACTTCCTGTATATTTCATAATTCTTTGTGATTTCTTGTAATTGTTCTATATTTCAAATACTTTGTTCAGGCAGCCATGTCAATTCACGCAATGGATTGAAGCATATCATTCTCTATTGAATGAATGTATGGCCATGTTCAATGCTTTGTTTATGTCTTGCTTTATCCTCCTATAAAAGCCAGGAAAAATACCTTGAAAATTCCAAATTGTGGACCTATATTCAGAGTAACTCAATTTAAATTACATTTATATTCTAATATATGTTCCCAAGCATTCCCAGACTTCTTTAATGAATTCATAACATGTCAGAAACTTACACTAATATAAACTAAAAGATACTGCAATATGTGAACTGTATATATTTTATTGTTTTATAAATTCCTTTCTACCTGAAAAGTGAGAATGCATTTTTTGTAAAGTTGCAGCAATTATCAATTTATTCTTAAAGGAATCACTTATTCTGTAATTACTTTACAAACATCATGCATTTCTAAACAAATTATTTTCTTTTTAAAAACTATTTATTTATTTATGGTCTGAGAGAGAGGAAGGGAGAGAGAAAGAGAGAGAGAGATAATGATGTGTGAGAGAAACATCCATCGGTTGTCTCCTGCAAGCACCCCAACCAGGGATGGCCTGTAACTCAGGCATGTGCCCTGACCCAGAATCAAATCAGCAACATTTTGCTTTGTGGGATGATGCTCAACCAACTGAGTCACACTGGTCAGAGCTCCAAAACATTTATTCCATTTAAAAATAAAACATTTCTCCTCAGCACTTAAGGGTGGCCTCACAAGTGACTTTCTTCAAAAGAATGTGAAAAGGGTGGGAAATTTGATTTTATGTTGGAGATACCTCTACAAACACTAATTCAACCAAGTGATCTAGGGTAACAGCAACATGAATCAGGCTGATAACACATGCTCTTACTGTGATGTGATGTGAATGGAAGTTACTTCTATAATTTTCTTCTTACAATATCCACAACCTCAGTCTAATTTACAGAAAATATTAGGAAATCAAATTCAGTGATATTCTACAAAATAACTGACCAGAATCCTCAAAATTGTCAAGGTCATCAAAAACAAGGTTGTCTGTGAAACTGTTTCCACTGTTCTGCTACAGACCTTGCTGGATCCCACCAGGAGTCAAGAGCAAATCTCTTTGACCATCATTCAATAAAGGGGTTGTATTTCTTCCTCTCCCCTCCACTCAACCCAAGGGAAAGGGAGGGCACAAGGCTGAGGGAAATAAGCTAATACTCTTCTTTCTTTCAGTTCTCCTATTTCTATCTGCACTGGTCTGAGAAATTGGAGATATTGATTCTGTTAGATCATCTATTCTTATATTCTGTGAAATCTTTCTCTTCCAATAACTAAAGTGAGCCCCTTGTGCTTAAAAATTAAGAATCACATAGTTTTTATTTGCTTGTTTTAATTCAGTTCCCATAAAATAAATTCTCTAAGGACCATGATTATCTCTAATGTAGTGGCCAGTTTGGAGGACAATTGCCAGAAGAAATAAAACACATTCCCTATAGAGGAAAATAAACTGTGATAATCTGACATCATTATTAGCCTTCTCTGGAATATTTAAGACTTTCTCCTTACTTACTAGTAGGCCCACTCCTAATTTAATTTCCAAGGTTTTTTTTTTAAACCTATCTCTAAGTATATACAATAAATGCACAATAACACCTCATATCTAAAACTGAGTTATCCTTGCAACACTACACCATGTTCATCCTTTCCTCTGTACCCTGGCTTCTGCTATTATCACAACCTGAAATTTTGTTTTTGATGTTATCCAGTTTTCTTTTTACTATTTTTATTTTTTGTTTAAAGATTTTATTTTATTTATTTTTTTAGAGAGGGGAAGGGAGGTAGAAAAAGAGGGAGAGAAACATCAATGTGTGGTTATCTTTCACATGCCCCCTACTGGGGACCTGGCCAGCAACCCAGGCATGTGCCCTGACTGGGAATCAAGCCAGTGACCGTCTGGTTCAAAGGCTGGCACTCAAACCACTGAGACATACTAGCCAGGGCCAGTTTTTTTTTAATCACATGAGATTTTTCCCTTTTACCTTAGCTCTTTTAACCATGCCAGCTCACAGTGTCCCCTAATTCCTCTTTGGTAATACATTTGAATACCATTCTTTCTTCAGTAATTTGCCCATGGCAACACTTACGTGGAATTATGTAATATTTGAAAATCAAATGTAACAAGACATGGACCTTTGTTGTTATGGTGTTTGTCTGTATTATATCATATGAATTTTGACTGAAAGAATTTGTTTGATTTCCTTAGGATAATAAAAATAGTGAGCACCGAGAGTAAAACTAGATCCATGTGTTAACATGATTCCAGTGTTTGAAGCTATTTTCTCTACAGCTTTCTGTATTGCTGATTAGCCCTTCAAGGTTTGCGTAACTTGTACCTTCACAACTAGTTTGAGAAAAAGGTGTTAGATGTTAGAAAACTTGCCAAATCTGTATAGCTTTTCTCTCTCTCTTTCTCTGTCCCTCCCTCCCTCTCTCCTTCCATAACTCTTTGGCACTCCTTTTTCTGGAAGATACAGAAACACTTTAGTTGCTTTTGCACATGTAGCTTCCTGTCTCACCACTGCACATAAACAATAAACCAGGGCAATAATTTATAATATAAATCAATGCCAGTGTTAACAGACTTTCACAGAGACTGGTATAAGATGAACAGATTTATCCCATCCCATTTGTCCTCAGATTCATTCAGAGTAAACTTAATGCATCATGGTTGCCTGTTTTCTTCCTCAGGTCCAGAGAAATTTTGTCTACCAAATGAAGATCATAAATGTTAGTCATAAAATTTATTATTGCAACCCTTCCAGTTATGTTTACAATGAAAAATTGTATCAGTTTGTAAAATAAAGACATAGAGCAGCTAGAGCTTTGTGAACATGAGCCACATCAGAGTTTAAGGATTATGATCTCTACCTGTGTGCTCCAAAAAGTGAGTGATAGCTGTCATGTCTGGCAATGCCATCCGAGCACAAGGACAAGTGGTGTAATTGCCAGCATTCTCAGTAGCAACTATTCTAGTGTCATGAATAGAGTATGACCTGAGTTATGGATAGTTGATAAAATCTTGTATGACCCACATATCAGAGATAATCAGCTGTACTCATTAAATGACACAGTAGGTAATAGAATTCATTTAAGTTATTTTATCATTGACATATTTTGTACATTGAGATTACAATTTATTTTTCATACTACAGCAATGATGTAAGAATGACTTATGTCACTACTGAAGCTTCTTCACCAGTATCTTTTCTGTCCTCTAGTTTTATTAATATAACCTTAACTTACTTAGGGGTAGGAAGATATTCAGTTTCCTTGGCTTTTTTGCCACTAAGGGTTACCATATGAAAGCCCTAGCCAATGAGTAATAATCAGAAATTGAATTGTGGTGGGAGGGATCATGAAACTATTTTTTCTTAAATAAAGGAAGAAACTGAGTTAGCATGAGCCTGATAACCTCCACTTTTCTTTCTGCAGTGAAGATTCAGACATGAGGCAGCAGCTTGAGAGTGGGAGGAAGAAAGGAACTTGGTTGACTCCTTTTTGCAACATGGAACTGTCCTAAGTGGCTTACGTCCAGACTGTGTTATGTGAAATAAACAACTTGTTTAAGCTGGATAACGTGATTCTTGGATTTGAAGCCCAACCTCTGCACTCTTTTCAAATCAAATCATATGTGTGGTAAGAGAAGTATAAGTATTTCATTATTCTTGAAGACCTGTCTATCCTTAGGGGTATTGATGGTCGTAAGTTGTATTATAAAACCCCTACCTGTGCTGTCTACTGGAGAGCACAAAACTTTGCCTGGATCAAGGTCAAAGAGAGTATTACACTCAGTATGTTTCCTATACACTTTTATTTACCAAAAGCTTCCAAATCTGAAATATAAAGTGAAAATATCACTGGTGTAATTAATAAAATATCATTTATTTGATATTTGCTTTAGAGTAATGAGTTAGTTCAAGATTTAAAAAGATAAATGACTGATCAGGTCATTCACCATGAAAGAATAAAATTTCCAAATACAAATAGCAGTAACATGCATATTATTAAAAACAATTCTAGTATGTAGTTTCAGTAATTTACTTGTGATATGAATCCTGAATTTTAAATTTAATTATCAAAATCCTCTGATCTTTTCCTTCAATGTTGAGATATTTCACCTTTTTATTTATGTTCTAAATAATTTTTTCTTTAGTTCAGCCATGTGTCTGAAACTTTCATTAATTTATCTATTAATACTCATTCAAAGGTTATTGTGTGCACTGCATATTATTTTAGCTACAGTTGGTTTGCACAAGCTCTTGAAAGCCTGTTGTATTCATCTCTTCCCAACTCTCCCTTCAGTTCCATCACATTATTAGCTAGAAATCCGCCCTACTGGGAATGCTTGCACCAAACAAATTGGCGAAGACTGCACAGCAATCTTATTTTTGTGTGTGTGTGTCTTTGGGGGGGGAGATACTAGTTGTTAACATTTACCTGCACACAACTACAAAGGATATAAACTTAACTAAGATACCACTATACCCCTATTTATTCAACAAATACTAATTTAGCCTAATTTTCTGTCTTATTCTTGTTAGGTTATGTGAAAATTGCAAAAATATGCTACAGAATCCTTCCATTTATTCAAGAACATTGTAACTTAGTGTCCACTACAATCAGACATGTACTGTTTCTATTTGGAGTTTACATTCTAGTAGGCAAGGTTTTCTACTAAAGGTGTTTACAGTGTAGCAGGAGATTTGCCATCTGCTTACAAACCATTGTAACCTAAGTAGTGTGTGATAAGGGCTGGGGGAAGGTGCAGTCAATGAGTTACGTAATTCTGATCAGATGAGCGTACTTGTGAGTGATCTGGTAGACTGTACATCACTTCACTGAAGTGGTACCATTTGTCCTGAATGTTGACATTCAGAGAATTCCATGGATGAAACTGGATGTGGGTGGTAGGCAGATAATCTCTCTGCTATTTTGAACTTATTTTTATTTTTCACATATTTTATTCAAAAATTGTATGTCTCCTTTCCTCCTTTAGGCAGAGGATGAATACCAATCTGTTTTATTTTTCTGGTGAAGAAACTGTCACTGTCCAAACCCTCAATAAAAGCCTGGAATGGTTTCAGGTGGGGGAAAAGCAAATAAAAGTACAAGCTATGTTTTGTAAATGTGAGCATTATAATTTGGCTGGATAAGCGATTGTGAAAAGTAATGTGTATTAAGAGAAATAAATCAGAAAAGGTGGTGAAATCAGATCATGAATTTATTGCATAGACAGAAACTGGCATTTAAGAAGTATTTAGTAGTAGGGGAAAGTAATCAATGCATGCTCTAGAAGGATAGTTTGTCAGGTGTGATTGAAAGTGGATTACACTGTAGAGGTAGTAATGAACATTTTGAAAATAGTGAAATAATACAGGTAGCAAATCAAATAGGCCTGACCTACCAAGGAGGCCAAAAGATATAAAATTGTAGAATACAAAGTAGACCTCAAGTAGAAAAAACAAGAGGTGAGTGGGAAGAAAAATAGTATAGACAGTATTAGAAGTTCTAAGTCAAAGTGACTGCGAACATGAAGAATCTTTTTTGAAGACCTGAATTAAAAAAAAAGACCTTTTTTTCTGTTTATTTTTCAAGGATGTGGGGTTTTGTTCATAGTAGTCTATCAGATGGTTTATAAATATGTGAGATTTTGGAAAGAAAACTTAGAATGTAATTGTTCTATATATCCTGATATGTGTAGTTGCATGTATGCTACAAAATAATATGGTATATATTTAATAGGAAGTCTTATTTATAATATTGAAACTGTCAATGAAAATATATACCATAAACTAAACATAGTGCTTAAATTAATTTATCCTTATGTACAATGTCTGTGTTTACCAAAACCCTAGAGAATTATCCATATTCCATTAGCCCATAAAATATTGGTGAATTTTATACTTATGCTCAGAGGTGGATTAACAGTAGCCATTCATTAGTATGAAAAAAATCACATGGCTCATCAAATCGATATGCTATTCATGATAAAGAAACTAAAACACAATTAATCTATTCCCAAAAGTTAAATTTCACTTATGTGAGTTTCACATACAGCATGATTTTATGTATAGTTTTGTTGAGATATAATTGACATACATCACAATATAAGTGTACAACATAATGGTCTGAATTTAGATATCTGAACTATAAATTAACTTTATGCTATATGTACATATTGAATGCAATCAACAGTTCTTATTTAAATAAAAATGTAGCACAAGGTCAGGTTTTATTTACAACTAATTAATTTGCTGACTTTAGTGTGAAATGGTTATACTCACCCTTTCTGCTTGGCATGTTAACTCCTTCTTTCCACTGGCTACTTACTAAAAGTGGACTGTTCTCTCATTTTCTTTATTAAAATAAGCCTATTAACATATCTATAAAGTCATCTACAAATTCACTCTTTCTATTAAGAAAAAGACACATAATATTTGACTCCTTCTACTTTGGAAGATTATATATGATAAAGAATAATAGATTAAAATGCATTTGTTGTTAAGTTCCACCTAAGAGAAAAGTATCATTTTGATGATGAATATATGAAAAAAATAATATGAGCAATAATATTACAATGCAGAAAACACCAAGACCCCGGTGTTTAAGAAGAGACCCCAAGAATTAAGAGACAGAGACTGATTAAATAGTATGTTATGAGTTTACTTCAACTGCTACTAATTCTTTTGGACCCTAGATATACTTAATGCATATAAGAATTTACTGTTCTTTGACTTCCCATTTAAAAAAATGTAATTTTCATCAGTTTCTTAGCTATTTTGAATCTTTTACTTTTTTCAGAGGTACAGCTAGAGTATATGAGAGTATATATGCTATTTACATACACGATTGCTAGTTATGCTTATTTGTGAACATATATATATTGGGTTGGCCAAAAAGTCTGTTTAGTTTTTCCCATAAAATAAAAGATCCATTTTTCATTTCCACCAGTAACTTTATTGATTTGGATATTTTGAGTATGTCAGCTCTCTCTCGTGGTGCCGAACATTGATTGTTCTCAATTATTGTCATGATTTGATTGCTGTTAACTTCAACTGGTCTAGCCAAACATAGAACACTGTCCAATGAGAAATCTCCAGCACAAAACTTCACAAATCACACTTGACACATTTGATCAGTCACAGCATCTTCTCCATACACTGCACAAATCTCTTATTGCATTGTGGTTGCATTTTTACCTTTCCTTAAATACTATTTCCTTAAATAATAATATTATTATATAATATTAAATATAATATATATTAATAATAAAATATAATATTATATAATATTATATTTCTCTTATTATATTATATAATATTATATAATAAAATATTAAATATAATATTAAATATAATATTATATTTAATAATAATAAATAATATTTCCTTAAATACATGCCAAAAATGTTGTGTATTTTCTTCCATCTTCAATATTAAAATGGCTACACAAAATCACCAATTTTGATAAGTTTTTTTAAGATTCATACTGGTACAACAGCTGTCACAATACAATTTAATAAAATTGTCTCAAATGAAGTCAAAAACAACTTATCACTACTAGAGCTATCCTACCAAAAAAAAAAAAAGAAAAATGAATCTTTTGGCCAATCCAATAAATAATAAGAATTACAAACCTTAATTAAAAATCATCTGATATCAGCAAATAATAAAGCAAAAGTTGACTGTTAAGGGGTCACATACAATAAAATAATACTGGGCTATGGTTGAAAGATAATACAATGGGAAGTGTTTGAACTGACTTTTCTGTCATGTTCATTTAACAATATTATAGTAATGAAGAATCCTGAAATATGACATGGAGGACTGATTTGAAATTTCTTTAAATGGAGAATAAATGGTTTAAGATCAGTTGAGAGTTAAAAAAACAAAAACAGTTGTGTGGAGCTGAGTAGGGCATGTGTTTATCTCATTTAATATTTCATTTCTGACTGATAATCTCATGATTTTTTGGAATCTATCAAAGTTTACAGATAAGTCACATTTCACTTGAATGATATCACTCCTTTTGATTCTTCACACAGACTCTGATTTACCTGCATTGACAAGGCACTCTCTTTCCCTACAATTTACTTCCTCTTTTATGAGCCAAGGGGTAGAAATGCACTTTACTGAAGGAATAATTAGAAGTTAATGAAATTTAATTTGCCCATTAAAATACCTGTATTGTAGCTAGGCAGAGTCATTGATGATACAGTTTATGAAGGAGAGCAACACTTGCTTAGTCATTGTGCCTCAGAGGGCAGCCATGTATACTTAAAAATGGTATTCTAACATTGATCCAAACTCTTGGAATTTTAATCTATTGTGATCATTAAATAAAATATTGCTGATGCTTTGAGAAAAATTAAATGATAGAGCAAAAATATAATTCTTAAAATAATAATTAACTCTGACTCATTAAGTATATTTCAAAGCCTTCTTCTGAAACATTTCAGTGATGCCAAGTATATATTAAAAGTTTGAAAAATTTTCTACTACTGTGGTCCAATCCATAAATGGTTTTAGGCAGAATTATTGCAAAACCCCCTCAAGTGATTTCCCTACTACTACCCTTTACCCCTCAAGATATTCTCAATATAGAATCCAGAGTGATCCTTTATAATAAACATCAGATCACTCTTACTTTTAAAACCCCAAGTAAAAGCAGCATTGCTAAGATTGGATAAAATCTTTGCATTGTGCCCTACACCCCAAACATACCTCTCCAACCTTATCTTTTGCTATTCTCCTGTCTCACATCACTCCAACTGCACTGGTCTTGGTTTCCATCATCACGCTTGGCATGATTTCACGTTAGTGTACTCCACACAAAGTGTTCTCTCTGCTTGGAACACTGTTCCTGTATATCCATCTACATGTCTAACACTGTTATGGCCTTCTGACCACCTTGTCACCAACAGTATCCAAAGCACCATATTTAAAATAATATCCTCCACCCAATACACATGTTCTTTCTAACTCTGCTCTACTTTATAATATTTATCATCTTGTAATGTACATATAATTTGCTTGATTATTATGTTTATTGTGTGTTTCCTCATTGGAATGAAAAGCTTAGAAGCACAGGACATTTTCCTTGCTTTGATTACGCATGAATCCTAAGACTGGAAAAGTGAGACCTAGTAGGTACTCAATAACTATTTGCTGAATAAATGTGTGAAGACTTTACTACAGTTAAAGAGTTTTGAAAAGTAATAATCTTTTACTATATCAAGAAAAACAGTTAACTCAACAATAAATTGTAGAATGCCAACTGTCAGTGAGTATAAATAAACTGCCACTGAAAACAAGAAAGGCACTCATTAGTGCCTGCCTTCCTCTATGACTTGTGTCTGTTCCATTTATGGACAGAATATAATAGAAGCTACCAAGCAGCCATTGCATGCACAGATACCTTGGTTCATCATAATCAGAGAATTACAAGTAAGGGGGAAAACCACCAAACTATTTTCTTAAATGCTATATTTGATGTAATATTACACCAGCATATTTTAAATAAATATATAAGTTAATGCATATCAGTCAATAATATAATTTGAAATACAAAGATAGTAAGATATATGTTTATCTCTCAAGGTCATTCCCTTATAGTAATAATAAAAAAGGAACACATATATTGTAAATGTATGAGGTTTCAGTTTCTTTAAGAGGGCTAAAATGTCATCGAAAGTCAATATTGGTTCACATTTCAGATGTTCTATAGACTCATTCAGTTGAAGTGTCTCCTAGATTTTTGTATTTGAAGAATACAAAGTTTTTTCTAGCAAGAGTAAATCTTTTCAGAAAAGCAACCAGCTGACCACTGAAATTCCCACTCTGTCCAGCAGAGCAGCGGCCTATACATAATGTGATACTTCTTTCCCAAGCACCACAGAAATGATGGAATCACCTCATGAACTTAAAAGTGCATCACTGTGATAAAAGCAAATGAAAGTGCAATTGCATTCATTAAACAATTGCTTCATTTTAACTATGAAGTATGCTAACATTGGGAGCTTTAAGCAGTTCAAGTGTACATTTGGTCCACAGTTGTGATCAGTAATTTGGGTTTCCTTTGGAAAATAAACGCAGAAAATATTTTACCTCTTTTTTTCTTTTCTTTAATTAAAAAAGAAAAGTAAAAAGTAAATATTGCTTTTCAAGCTTATCTAATGAAGCACAAAGCACATGGAAAGATACATAAATGAAAAATTAACCTTTTTGCTGTTCAGAAAAAGAACTTGGATTTGAGAGCAAGTGAGCTAAAATAAAAGCATGCATAATTTACACCACAGAAGGGTATATTCTCCACATTAAATGATACCTAGAAATTTCAGGGAGAAAGAAAATAAAGTGACAATCAACATTAAGAAGGTGGCAGAAGTAATTGAACACATGCCATGTGGAAAAAAAAAGACACAATGAAGATTCTGTAAGAAACTTTTTTTCATGACTCATACACCAAATAACTGTTTCACAGATTTCAGCAGAAGATCCCAGCGCTCTTATGAATAATGCATCCAGCTATAGCTTTGGGTATGAAAACAAGAAGAAGTTGACTATATCAAAGATCCAAAGTTCAAATACATTTTTACTATGGAACATAAAACCAGATAAGAAAATATGTGGGGTTGAGAGAAGCAGATTATGTGCAAATGCAAAAAATGTTTTTGTTGAAGGTTGAGGATAAATTAGTAATAAGGTGCAGGGCCTTAAGTTTTACAAATCAGAATTACACCAAAGATCCCATAGCTGTGAAGAAAATGTTCATCATTTAAATAATATTTATTAGGCAACAGAAAGATGGAGGTCACTGCAATTTAAAGTATTTGCATTGCATGAGATAATTTCATTGGCAATGACCACTGTGTTTGCTGAAAATCTCAGCAGAGAGAAAAAGATCTATGATGTAGACCTTTAAATTCAGAATGGAAGCACATTAATAAAGCAACCAAGTGAGGTTTGCATTGCCAGGTATGATATTTATAGTTGTATAGTTACAAAAATTCAACCTGGTCCTAATCATAATTCATAAATAAGATGTTGTTATGGGGAAAAAGCCATCAGTATGGGAATAACTGAGAATGTTTGTTGTGCTTTAACAAATATTATAGTAAGTACTTTAATTTACTTGGCCTTACCACTTTATATTGCTTTTTTGTTTACCAGCTGGTTAGAAAAATATGCAGGAAATGTTCTAGTATGTTCGGGAGATTAAAGTCTATAATATCAATATTTTATGATTCTGTAAGTTCCTGATAAATATCTGACAATTATCTCTTGGTTAATTAATAAGGTAAATAAAAAAATTCTATGGAAGCCAGCCTAGTATGAACTTCAAGTCTAGACAGAATTATTGGGTAGCAAAAATTCAGAAAACTTAGCAGACAGCACTAACATATGTCAAATGCAATTTTGGAGTGTCTAAAGTTTTAGTTTGAATCTGGTGTTAATTCAATTAGGGTATTATTTTACAATTTGATATCTTAAAGTGTTTGCTTGAATCCTAGCTATAGTCTCTGTGCTAAGGGCCCTCACTTAAAGACGTTAAACCAGATGGAACCCATATCTAGGCTTCCTCGGTTTAGATTATGCTGTATTGAAATAGCAAATCAGTCATGTGTCTAAATTTTTCATTAGACTCATATAGAAACATGAATTCCAGTGAAATTTAAGGCAGAAAATTATGTATCGAGATAAAACTTAAAAAAAAAAGATGTTTGTTGTTACCTTTGAATCCATCTAAAAGTCAACGTTGAAATAACAGATGTTTTTCCCCTTTTAATTATCAATATGGTGTTTCCAAGTAGAATATAGTGTTTCCAATTAGGAAACAATTCAAACTCAAACTTTGAAATAATTCCTCTTGTAAACACGTTTTCTCTAACTGCTAAATCAGCAGCAGTGGTCTTTTCTTCCAGAGCTGAATATTGCATTTTAAGTTGCTATATTTTAAAACAATGAGATCCTCCTCCCAGTTGATAGTGTATTCATTAATAACTCAAGGGGACCTGGAGTTGAAGAAAATATGTTGTTTGGCTTCATAAAGCTGTAAATACATCAAATAACTTTAATGTATGGTTTAATTGACATCAGAAAGAATGGGGAGCGTGGTGTCACTGGAAAAGCCAAGGCTTGAGATAGGACTTTCTCAGAGAACGTTTCTCGTATGGACTCGCTGCGATGCTGACAATTATGGCGGAGCGTGCGGAGGCGCGTTGGCTTATAGAGGACAGGTCAGCAACGCCAGAGGCAGATGCACATGAAATTAAACACAATGTCTTTGCTACACATTTTATTTTTCTGTAAATTAACTCAATTTAAAATGATTATAAATTATTTTTTGTGCTTGTATTTCAGTCTAAAACCAAGTACAATATGAAGTAAAATGTAAGGAAATAGAATTCAGTAATATTGGCTTTGATTGCTCTTAAATATAAACTAGCTTCATTCGATTTTCACTTCACATCCTGCTTCAAGCAATGAAAGATGTCCTAAACTACTTGCCACAAAATTTGATTGCTATAAGCCACTTATAATACAATTAAAAATAGCTAGTTGAAACCAGTTGCTTTTAAAAATTCTTTCTACATCCTAGAGATTAGGTTTCAGAAATTACATTTATATAGATAGATAGATAGATAGATAAGATAGATAGCATTTTTACAAATAAAATTCTTCATGTTTAGTATGTTGTCCTAATTGTTTCTATAGGCCAATGCCAAACTTCATCTTACTGAAACGTAAACTAGAGTGTACTGGTAAAAGCAAGGACCCTAAAATGAGACAACAGTTGTGCCCCCTTACCTGTGGAGGACACACTCTCAGATCCCCAATGGATACCTGAAACTGCAGATAATACCAAATCTTATATATACTATGCTTTTTCTCCATACAAACATTTATGTGGTAAAGTTTAATTTATAAATTAGGTGCAGTAAGAGATTAACAACAGCAACTCATAATAAAATGAGATAATTATAACAATATATTATAATAAAATAATGTGAATGGTGACATCTCTCTTTCTTTCTGATAACCAATCTGATAACAGAGACTGCCACCAAGGGACTAAGAGGTGGGTCCCATGTATGGAGTGGATATGATTGAGAAAGGGATGGTTCATGTCTTGGGCAGAAATAAGTAGAGTGGTTCATTTCATTACACTATTCAGAACAGCCCGTAGTTTAAAACATAAATTATTTATTTCTGGAGTTTTCCATTTAATGGACACCTGAACACAGTCAACTGAGGGTAACTAAAACTGTGGGAAGCAAAACAGTAGAAAAGAGAGTACTACTGTGATGGAATTCCAGAAATTTTAATTATAAGCTACGTGACATTGGGAGAATTATTTCAATGTTTTTCCTCTGAAAAACTGGAAGTAATAATTACTCTTTAAGAGTGTTGAGTGGTTTAAAAGTTATTCAACAAAAAGCAGTAACAATACTGCCTGGCGTATGGTAAGCTATCGATAAATGTCAGTTACTCCTAATATTCAAAAATATTTTCTATTTATCCTTAAACATAAATTGATAAGGGAGCATGATTTTTGTACTGAAAGACTAAAACATATTCCAAACAAGGTGTATTTTAAGTTTTCAAACAGCAACTGCATACTCTGATCACTCTGTGTGACCTATGAACATGCAGGTTGTGCTGGTCTCTCATAGACAAACATCTTGTCAAACTTTGGTTCCTGTCATGCTTATATATTGTGCAACAATAAATGCTTTCAGGTTCATTTCACAATTTTTGTCTGATTTTTATTTTTTCCATAATAATTCTTGGCAGCAAACCAGACCAATCACATGAAGACAGAAGTTTTCACAATGACAGGATAAATGCATACATTACAGCTACTCTGGTGGATTAGTTACTTGACTGAGGCTATGTGTGTACAACGAACCAATTGTACTTTAAAATTCAAACTCGCCATTTAATTTTATTTTCTGGTAGCCCATTTCATTAATGTGGGTAATATTAGTGCAAATTGGGAACAGGAGTGCTACAGATGTAAGCAATGCCACTTTGTTGCTCTATCACCTAAGTTATCACTACAGCTACGCTGATGAGTAGCCTGGATTGTCCTTTGCAATATGGTCATTTTTTCTGATTGCTGCCAGGAGCTAGCTTTTCTCTAGAAGCTTCACTATTATCTAGAGCTATTTGTGCACAGATATTATCCCTCCTAAGTGATTAAATGGGTTCTTTGTATATAAAGAGCATTTGCCCAGTATTTAGCTTTTTTTTTGTTTGTTTGTTTGTTTGTTTCAAAATTGAAGTGAGTGAAAATAATCAAACACCCAGGAAAAGAAAATAAGAATAAAATAAAACTCTTGAAATTAAATTTTTTCAATTCTTGGGGGGGAAAAGCAATTCTTTTTAATCACTAGAATTGTTCCAAAATAGATTTAATCTTTTTTTAAATTTACACAATATGCCACAGTTCATTTTAATACAAACAGAGAAAGCATTCCACTAGGTTGAACAAAGAAAGGTTTCTGATTATTTTTCAAATCATTTATAGTTTTACAGCAGGTGTTATTAGGCAACTTGAAAGATCATGTGTACTCATTCAGTTGCCTCTAATAATTTTACTATCTCATTGTGTGTACATTTCTAAGCACAAAAGCAAATGATTATGCTAAAAGTCTGTTGGTGAAGTATGTGGTATTATCACAGATTTCAAATGAAAGTAATTAATAAACTGTAAACATAAAAAGAATGACTGTCAAAATAATGTTTAGCTTCACTATTAAAAGATAACATTTTTCTGCAATCGTGGTGAAATGCAAGATCAATAACAACAATGAAATAATTAAGGAAATATTTTAAGGATTTTCAAAGCAGAGTGAAGTTCTTAAAGTGGAGTTGAATAGTCAATGAGAGAAACCATAAGAGTGGATATGCTCTAATAATCCAATTACTTTCCATAGTCCAGAGATAACATGCAATTTCCACAGCTGGGAATACGACAGGATATTACTTACACAATTTGATTCTGAATATATAGTAACCTGCCCCCCCCCCATTTCTGGCCCTATTCTCTCCTCTTTTTGTATCTTTAAGTTAAAACTGACATTCTTTCAGACTTCAGTTTGGCTTCACAAACATTGTTCTTTCTTCTCCTGGAATAGACCCCCTCATTTTATTTATTTATTTATTTATTTATATTGTTTTTCAAGTGCAGTTGTCTCCATTTTCCCGCTACCACTTTCCCCTGCTCCACCCACCTTGTACCTTCTACCCTCAATCCTTCCCCCCTTTGGCTTTGTCCATGGGTTCTTTATACATGCTCCTTGCGGACACTTTCCTTTCTCCTGTTATCCCCTTCCCCTCTGGTTACTGTCAGTTTGTTCTTTATTTCAATGTCTCTGGTTATATTTTGCTTGCTTGTTTGTTTTGTTGGCTAGGTTCCACTTATAGATGATATTATATGGTATTTGTCTTTCACTTCCTGGCTTATTTCACTTAGCATAATGCTCTCCAGATCCATCCATGCTATAATGAAGGATAGGAGCTCCTTCTTCCTTTCTGCTGCATAGTATTCCATTGTGTAAATGTACCATAGTTTTCTGATTCACTCATTTACTAATGGGCACCTCAGTTGCTTCCAACACTTGGCTATTGTAAAGTGTGCTGCTGTGAATAGTGGGGTGCATAGGTTCTTTCAAATTGGTGTTTCAGGATTCTTAGGGTATAATGCCAGGAGGGATAGATCTGATTGAAGGAAATAGATCAAGAACAGAACTAAAAGTTTATTTTTCTATTGCTGTAGTAGTTTCTGCTTCTCACTTCCATAAAGGTGATGACAACAGCTTCATAAGGCCTTTGCAATTTCATAACTGCTTGAAAGAAGGTACATAAAATTGAAACAACTTATAGGAGCAATATACCATGTGGATTGGAAGGGAAAACAATTCTATTTAAATTTAATCCCCTTTTCAATTTGGCAACTCTCCCACCGAGGAATGTTTATGTTTGAAACTTATGTGAATGGAGCTACATTGCGGAGACAAAAGAAAAATTATTTTATATTTTACCATTTACTTGCCAGAAAAATACCTTAATGTGGTGGTTGAATTCTTAGTGCTTATCAACACTAAATTGACTTAATTTATTCAGATATCTATAATTTTAATGATGTTTGCAAAAATGAAGAGTTTATATTTGTTTCTAGAAGATGTTGAGTCCATGAATTAAATAGAGAAATAGTATACACACACACACACACACACACACACACACACACACACACTATTTCACAGAGTCTGGCAGAAGTAAGGCTTGCTTGAGTGTGGTTAGTAAAGTACCTGAATGTCTTGCACAAGATGGATGGCAATTTGAACATTTCACTTAAATTGTCATATGGTGTCCTTAAGTGTGATATTATTATGTTACAGGATTACATGCTTATGATTTTGTAATAAAAGGGGCATTTCTGTGCCAGAACCCATATATACATATATATTTGTGTATGTATGATGTATATATGTATGTATATATATCAAGCCAATTTTAAGAAAACACAATAAAATATTAATCTGATAGGCAGAACTTTTTATCACTCAAATCATTGACTTAATTACCTTGATATCTAAAATGGAGATACAGTAAAGCAAACACTAATAAAGTTTATTAAAGCAAACACTAATAAAGAGAGCCCAGTTTTCCATGTTTCATATCTTTCATTCCTGATTTCTAGAACTCTTTAACTTTAAAGAGTTTCTGTGTATTACATGTTTCATAGCTTAAACCAAAACCAGGTATACTTATTGGTGCATTGTGATTTCTGCCATTTGCTTTTTCATTGCCTAGATATTTTCCAAATGTGCTTTCTGCTCAAGGTTTTGACATTTTGGGAAACACTGAGTGGGGAAACATTTTCACATCACCCTGAAGAGGAACACCAATGTTTCTTAAAACACTTGGGCTAATACAATGCCCAAGTTGTATTAAACCAATATATTAAATATGACCTTACTCATATTTCCCTGAAATAAACTCTAGCAAAGTACCGTTGCCAGTCTATGATATTCAGCTTTATTTTTTAAATAAGATTAGTACTTATTAAATATTTTTATTTATTTATTTTTAGTGAGAGGAAGGGAAGGAGAGAGGGAGAGAAACATCAATGTGTGGTTGCTTCCCCTGTGTCCCCCATTGGGGACCTGGCCCTCAACCCAGGCCTGTGCTCTGATTGGGAATCAAACTGCTAACACTTCAGTTCACAGGCTGGTGCTCAATTCATTGAGCCACACCAGCCAGAGCTGATATTCAGTTTTAAGCTGAGGTGTTCAAGATGTTTCCAGGGTAAATATATATTTTTAACTGTAAGTAATTGTTTGAATAATTTTTAAAATTGGAAAGGAACTGTTTACATTGTTTTATTTATTTTTATAAAAGTTATAAAATTACCAAATAAATCAGAATGATAAAGTTATTATTAGTTGTCCTTTATCAATACTCACTCAATCATCATTAATAAAAGAAATAGCATCATTTGTTGGCAAAAAAATAATTCATATCTTATTTTGATTGTGATCAATATATTCATATACTCAAAAAATGAAAGAATTTCAAGGCTGAAGATGTCTTAAGAGATAGATAGATCAACAGAAGACAAAGGAAATTTACAGAGGATGAAATGGGTGTGGAAAGACATGGAACCACTTATCCCAGTTGAAACAGCTCACATGCACAGCTACCATGGAGACTGAAAGAGGACAACTGTTTCCCTCCTCTGACTCCAAGCAAGACTGATACCTCTACTTGATTGTCACCACTTTGGAGGAGTTTGTGATAGAAAATATAAATCATGCTAACTGAACATCTTTTTAGCCAATAATTATTTTGTTCAAGGTTAGGAATCAACTTGAGGATTTCTTTTCCATCAATAAAACATAAAGATAAAAATGGAGAGAGCAGCTGGATCTCTGTGATTTGAGTAGATAAGATAGTAAACTGACAGCTGATGAAAGTCAAATATACATCTATTGACTTCTGTACATACCAGGAAAAGATTTGACTGAGGAGTACAGAATCTTTGTAGACTAAGTTATAGAATAAAATAATTTGCATTGGAAAAATTAAAAATATTCAGCATATTGCTTTCTTAACTCAGTGAATACAACATTGGAAATTACAGAGTACCTGTAAACAAGATGTACAATTTCATCAGTTATAATGAGCTGTAAAATACAAGAGTATCACTTGATAGTAATCTATACTCAGATATTTTTGATTAATATAGGAAATATATCTCATATATTAATAATGATTTTTTCATTTTATAATTCTGTGACTAGCAGCCTGGTATGATAGAAGGTGCATATGTGGTTTAGCTGAAGGACCTAAGTTCATGTATTTCTCAACACTTGTTAAGTGGGATTTTTACTGATTTTAAGTAATTTTACTTAACATAAATGTTTTCCCAATTATTATATAAAGATGGGGGAGTAGCTATCTTATGATTTAGTTGTGAAGCTGAACTAAATGTATAAAAAGAATATTTTAAAATGCCATGTAAACTATAATATATTTTAAAATGTTAGTTATTTTTATCACAGTTTACTGTCATTCAAACTACAAAAAGCTGTTTTTCACTCATGTATATTTTCATCTATTTTAAGGTTAAGTCCAGTACTCTATTATAGCAGTCTTATTTGGAATGTCAGTTTAAAGGGTACCTAGACTATTTGTGAAGAAAATACATTTAGTAACACTAGAGAATCTACCACATAAATGAACAACTGATAGAATGTTCTCTGTGATCTGAGATGCAGGTGAGTACCATCTTTTATATTCCCCTTGACCTTGATAGTGCAGGCAGGAACACAGTCCAGGCACTTGAGATGACCTTCTAAGGCCACCCTAATGTGTCCAGGGCCCCAGTACCATACAAGCTCCAGTTGTTTCCAAAAGTGGCACCAGCATGGAGCACCCTGGGCCTTCCATCTGCACCTGCCCTAGCTCCAGGCATCTCATCAAGGTTGTCCACACCTGGGACCTACCTTGCCATGCTCACCCAGCTTCAGCCATCCTGCAAATGTGGACCCAGCATGATGTGCCCTGGGATTTCCCCTGGCCTGTGCCTCCTCCAACTCAGGCAGCCCTGGCAAGGCAGTACTTGCATGGCATGTCTCAGTGCTCCCTTCTCCACCCACACTCATGCCTGCTCCAGCTGGCCTCCCAGTGCTGCTAAGCACATACAGCACACATAGGGGTCACACCTACATATGCTGTTCTTCAATACCAGAAGAGGTAGATGTTTCATCTAATTCATAATTTTAAAAAACACAAAAAGTCAAACAAAACAAGAAACACAGGAATATATTCCAAACAAAAGTACAAAGTAAAACCCCAGAAAAAAATTAACAGTATGGAAATTAATAATTTACTTAATTGAAACATCAAAGTAATGGTCATACAGTTGCTCACCATATTCAAGAGAATAAAGGAGGTACACAATGAGAAACTGAACAAAGAGTTAGAAAATATAAGAAATAACTAATCAGAACTAAAAATACAATAAGTGAAATAAAAATACACTAGAAGAAATCCACAGCAAATTCATTGCTATTAAAGAATGAGTGGTCAATCCAGAATAGCAAATAGTAGAAAATACAAAACAAAAGCACAAAATATAAAAAAGATGAACAAAAATAACAATAGTTTAAGGAAACTCTGGGACACTATCGAGTGTCCTAACATTTGCATTATAGGGGTCTCAGAAAGAGAAAAAAGTGAAAAAGAGGCAGAAAATCCTTATCTGGGAAGGAACAGAAATCCAGGTACCAGAAGCACAGAGAATCCCAAATAAAATAAATCCAAATAGAACCACCTTAAGAAATATTATAGTTAAAATGCAAAAGTTAAAGAGAGAATCTTAAAGGCATCAAGAGAAAAGCATCTAAGCATATATAAGAGAAACTCCATAAGATAATTAGCAGATTTTTTCAACAGAAACTTTGTAGAACAGAAGGGTGTGGCAAGATATATTTAAAGTGCTCAAATATAAAGCAAAACAAAACAAAACTTATAAGCAAGAATATTCTATACTAGCTGACAGGGCTATAATTCACAATTGAAGGAAAGATAAAAAGAATTTTCCAGACAAGCAAAAACTAAAGTGGTTAACCATTACTGAACTGACTTTACATAAAATATTAAAGAGTCTTCTTTAAGGTGAAGAGAAAATAAGCAACTAAAAATAAGAAAACATATTAAAAGAAAAAATCTCATATAGTGAAGGCATTTGATCATCTCCATATGAAGCTAGTACAAAGGTTAGAAAAAAAAGTAGTAAAATCAACTATTACTAACTACAGTAAATACTTAGGTATTCCACAAAATTAAAAGATGTAAAATGTGATATCAACAATGTAAAATGTAGAGGGGAGGAGTAGAAATGTAGTGCTTTTGAATGCATTTAAACTTAAGTAACTATAAGCTTAAATAGACTGATATATAAGGGGGGTGCATATGAAACTCAGTACTCACAAATCAAATACCTACAATGATAATTAAAAAATAAAGAGAAAGGAAACCAAATATAATACTAAAGAAAACCACAAGGGAACAGATGAAGAGAAGAAGAAAGGAACAGAGAAGAACTGCAAAAATACCCCCCAAAAACCCCAAAATGGCATTAAGTACAAAAATATCAAAATTTACTTTACATGTAAATGGACCAAATGCTCTAATCTAAAGACACGGTGTGACTAAATGGATGAAAAAACAAGACCCATTTATATGTAGCTTACAAGAAACTAACTTCAGATCCAAAGAACAATAGACTGAAGGTAAAGGATGGAAAGATATTTCATGCAAATTAAAACAAAAAGAAAGCTAAGGTGGTAGTACACATCAGAAAAAATAAACTTTTAAATTTAGATTGTAACAAGAGACAAAGAAGAGCATTATATAATGATAAATGAGTCACTACAAGAAGAGAATTTAACATTTGTAAATCTTTATATACCCAGCATAGGAGCACCTAAATATATAAAGCATATATTAACAGACATAAAGGATGAAATTGACATTAATAAAATGATAGAAGGAAACTTTAATATACCACTTACATCAATGGACAGATAAATCAATAAGAAAACTAGCTAAGAAACATTGGCTTTAATAACACATTAAACCACAGTTATATAACTGTTGCCCACAGAAGCCTTCATCCCCAAACTGCAGAACACACTTTCTTTTTAAGTACACATGGAACATTCTCTAGAACAGATCACATGTTAGTCCATCAAAATGCCTTAAAATCAAGAAGATGAAAATCATATCAAACATATTTTCTGACCATAACAGTATGAAACTAGAAATCAAATACAAGAAGAAACCTGAAAAAAATGCCACAAATATGTGGAAAATAAACAATATGCCAATAAACAACCAATAACCAATAACAATATGCTATTAAACATGGTCAATAGACAAAGGAGAACATCAAAAACACTTTACAACAAGTGGAAATAGAAACACAACTTTCCAAAAACCAGTAAGACACAGCAAAAGAAGTTATAAGAGGGAAATTTATTATGATCTAGGCTTACCTCAAGAAAGAAGAAAAAATTCTCCCTAAAATTCTAACTTTGAAAGTAGTAGAAAGAAGAAATAATGAAGACAGAAAATAAGAAAATAAAGACAAAAAACGTCATTGAGACTATAGTTGATTTTTAAAAAAAGAAATAAAATTGGTAAACATTAACCAGACTCATCAAGGGAAAAAAAAAAAAAAAGCCCAAATTAATAAAATCAAAACTGAAAGAGAAATTAAAACTAACAGCACAGAAATAAAAAGAATCATGAGATTACTAAGAACAATTGTATGCCAACAAGTTGGAAAACCTAGTAGAAACAGATAAATTCCTGGAAACCCATGATATCCCAAAACTGAATAAAGAAATAGAAAAATCTGAATAGAGTGATTACAAATAGTCAGTAATTTAAAAACTAAAAATCCAGGACCAGACAGTTTCACAGTTGAATTCTACCAAATATTTACAATAGTTTTAATACAATCCTTCACAAATTATTACAAAATATCTAAGAGAAATAAATGCTTCCAAATTTACTTTCCAAGGCCAGCATTATCTGACTGAAATCCAGACAAAGACACCACAGAAAAGACAAACAAATAAAACTACAGACCAACATCCCACATGAATGTGTATGTGAAATTCTTCAATAAAATATTAGCAAACTGAATTTAACAATAGAATAAGAGGACTATACGTTATGATCAAGTGGGATTTATTCCAGGGATGCAAAGATGATTCAATTTTTATAAAGCAATCAATGTGATATACCACATTAACAAAGTAAATAATAGAAATAATATGATATCTCAATAGATTCAGAAAAATACATTTATCAAAATTGAGCATCCATTTATGACAAAAACTCTTAACAAAGTAGGTATAGCATAATAAAGTTCATAAATGACAAACCCACAGCTAAAATCACAATCAACAGAAAAAAGTTGAAAGCTTACCCATAATATCAGAAAAAGAAAAGGAAGCCTGCACTTCCTACTGTTATTCAATATAGTACTGGATGTACTAACCACAAGTAAGAAAGGAAAACAAATGAAAGGCATCCGTATTAGTCAGGAATAAGTAAATCTGTCACTGTTTGCATATGGCAAAATAATATATATACAAAACCCTAAAGACTCCACCAAAACACTGTTAAAACTAATAAATTAACTGAGCAGAATTCCAGATGTAAAATTAATATACAAATAAGTGAATTTTTTGCACCAATGATGTGCTATCAGCAAGATAAATTAAGAAAATGATTACACTTACAATTACACCAAGAGAGAATAAAATACTTAGGAAAAAGAAGACCTGTACTTTGCAAACTATAAGACATTAATGAAAGAAATTGAGATGACATAAATAAATGGAAAGATATATACCTTGTTTATGGATTGGAAGAGTTAATATTGTTAAAATAACCATAGTATGCAAAGCAATCTACAGATTCAATGCAATCCTCATCAAAGTATCAATGGCATTTTTCACAGAAGTAGAACAAAGGATCCTAAAATTTGTGTGGAAGCCTAAAAGTACTGTAAGAACTAAAGCAATTTTGAGAAAGAAGACATAGGCTGGAGGTAAGATCCCTTATTTCAAACTGTACTACAAAGCTATCATTCTATCTATCTATCAATCTATCTATCTATTTATCTATATATCTAATCTCCCTCTAATCTATATCCATATCTATGTATCTATATTCATTTATATATAGATATGCATATACATATATATATATATTTCTGGCATAGAAACAGACATATAGATTAATGGAATAGAGGGGAGCCCAGAAATAAACTCATGCACATATGGCCAATTAATCTATGCAAGAAGGCAAGAATATACAGTGAAAAAAAAGACAATCTGTTAAATGTCATTGGGGAAAACAGGACAACACCTGCCAAAGGAATAAAACTGAGCCACTATCTTATACCATATACAAAAATAAATCCAAAATGGTAAGAAATTGTAAGACCTAAAAACCATAAAACTTCTAGAAGAAAACATAAGCAGTAAGGTCTTTGACATTGGTGTTAGCAATAATTTTTTGGAACCAGACTCATCAGGCAAGGGCAACAAAAGGAAAAAAAATTTAAAATGGTATTATATCAAACTAAAATGCTTTTGTGGGAATTGACTGTGGGAGAGGGGCTGGGATGGGCAGAGGAGGGCAGATGGGAAAAAACTGAAACAGCTGTAAGAAAATAGCAATAAAAATGATTTAAAAATAAAAATAAAAAAACTTCCACACAAAAAATACTAAGACCAAATTGCTTGATTAGTCTTCTCCCAAAGATGGATATAATAAAAGAAGATATAATAACAAAGGTGTGAAAACATCATGCATGGGTAGGATTACAAATGATCACAACTGCTTTGAAAAATGTGTTGGTAATTTCTCAAAATGTTAAACATAGATTTACCTTATGATCCAATGATTGATTTGCTTTGGTCAATACCATTTTAAGAGATACAGTGCAAGCAGAAGATTAACATGTATTTGTTAGTTGAAATTACATTATTCTTCCTCTCTAGTTAATATGCAATGAATATGCCCAGCATAGCTCAGTGGCTCCAAGATGAAAAGAAGTATCAGGAAGTGCCATCTCAGCCAAGCCCTCCTAGATAAGATGACATACAGCTTACCTGCAGGCAACTTACATGTGGGGGTACTAAGTAAATGCTTACTGTTATGAAGAAGTGATATTGTGTTACACAACACAGCAAACAAATCCCCTTTTATTTTTCCTATTCTCTCAGCTGTTTATAAAGTTTGAAAGTAACTTATTAGTTGACCTCAAAAACTCTGTTCAGTTCTAAAAAATATTGATTATATTATCATATAACTGAAACAACTTGAAAACAAAAAGAAGGAGCAAATACTATTTATATATTCAACTAGAACTTCATGGCACATCAAAAAATTTCAGAATATAATGAAAAGTAAGTTACTTTCAATCAGAAACTTTCAAAAATTTATCACTGATGCCATTTTATTACTCAACCCAAAAGTGTGTTGTCTTCTGAATTTCTCTGATTCTTACCTTTCTAAATGCACACACCTTTTCTGCCATGAACTTGAACTTTTATTTTTTAAAAATATCATAAAATCAGATTTTAAATTGCCTTATATGTTATAGACACCCCTATTTTTATGCACTGTTACATATTATAAAAATCAACTATTTGCAGATTTGATTTGTTATGATTGGTACCACATCACTTCAATGAGCTGTCTAAGGCTAACTCTATATCTAAAACTGTTGGAATAAATGTAATTTCTTTTTTTAAATGTTACATAATTATAGATATTCTAAGTCATTAAACCAGTTATTAATTTCAAGTCTATCTGACACTATTTTGCTTAATCAATTTCATTCTTTTTTTCACCTTTTGTAAATCACTTCAACTGCTGAATTAACATTTCTGTAAAAGGCAATCTACAAAATATTCTGACTGATAGACTGTTCCTCCTAGGTAGAATGTTCTGTCCCTAAACTTCTGAGATCTGTACTTAATACTCATTTTGACTCCTTAGCTTCTAAACTGTTTCATTATTTGTCTAATTTGATGAATCAGAGGGATATCATAATATTCTTTGTGGAGTTGAAAAGAATTGTTCACAGCCAATTTTAATATTGAAGCTATATCTATGCACAAATGCATGTGTCCAGATTGTACTTTTCAATCCTTTTTGAAATGTAAAATGTGGTTCTGTAATGGGAGTCTCTGACAGCTTTCACTGTGTTTGAGACTCTGAAGTGAATTTAAGTTTATACAATCTCATATTATAGGACAGGAAAATAAGGTAGAAAAAATACTTTCCTTAAAACTTAGATTACTGAGGTTAGTTTGATGTCTCAACTTCAGTAACCTCAGGTGCCATAGCAACAAACTATTCATGATTGAGAAATACTGTCATCAAACTGTGGACATGCTGCTGATTTAAAAAAATATATATCCTTACCCAAGGACATTTTTTTCATTGCTTTTGGAGAGAGAAACATCAACGTGAGAAACATCCATTGGATGCCTTTTCAAATGCATCACAACCCAGGATTGAATTGCAACCTGCATATGTGCCCTGACTGGCAATCAAACCCATGACCCATCAGTCTATGGGATGATGCTCCAATCAATTGAGTAACATAGAGCAGGGCCATGCTTCTGATTTAATGGATAATGGTTAGAATAGCGAAGTAAGGCAATCTTCTCACAATCTAAGATCTGCAGATCCTTGACGCCATTTCATCCTTGGCACTCAACAACGTGTTGGATTGGCCAAAAAATTCATTTAGTTTTTTTTCTGTATAATGGCTCTAGTAGTGCTTGGTTGTCTTTAACTTCATTCAAAACAAGTTTGTTAGATTGTATCTTGACAGCTGTCATATCAGCTTTCATTTAAAAATTTTCAAAATTGGTAGACTTTTGTGCAGCCATTTTAATATTGAAGGTGGAAGGGAATATACAATTTTTTGGCATATTATACTTTATTATTTCAAGAAAGTTAAAAACACAACTGAAACGCAAAAAAAAAGTTCTGCAGTGTGTAGAGATGGTGCTGTGACTGATTGAACATATCAAAAGTGGTTTGTGAGGTTTCTCTGAACTATTGACATTTTAGCTAAATAAGTCTTTGTCTTATACATTGGAAGGTGTTTAGCAGCACCCCTGCCTTCTGTGCATTAGAAGCCAATAGCAGGAGATAGCCCAAATCAATAAAGTTATTGGTGAAAATGAAAAATGTATATTTTATTTTATGGAAGAAACTAAGCAAACATTTTGGCCAACTCAATATTTTTCAAACTTACTTTGATATTTTCCATTAGAGAAAGAGACATTATGTCCTATCAAATGATATTGAAAAATAAGTACCTACTGTGTGACAGACTGAAATAGGAGCACACCATAAATATTTTGCTACCTCCATAATCTCCAATTCCTACTTGGAAAGGACTTGGGCAAGAACAGTAAAGGAAGACATCATTTTGATTGTTCACAATATAAGTTCTATATTTTACAATATCTTTTCTGATTCACACAGTTGAGTTAAAAATTTATACGAAAATTATTGTGTTCAGTAAAATAATGACCCTAAAAGATACCTATGTCATAATCAGAATCTGTGAATATGTTGCTTCACATGGAAAAAGGGACTTTGCAGATGTGAGTAAGTTAAGGACGCTGAGGTGGTAATATTACCTTCAATATTCAGTTTGACCTGATGTAAGCACATGTGTTCTTACAAGAGGAAAGCAGATATGATCATGAAAACAGATGTTGGAGTAATGTGGGGATAGGAGCCCAGCAAGGAGAGTGGACTCCCAAAGCATAAAAAGGCCAGGAAGTGAATTCTCCCCTCCAGCCTGAATAAGCAATGTTTCTGACACCACCCTGATTTTAGCCAAGTGAAACTATCGTCTGATTTCTTATCTCCGGAATTAGAAAATAATACAACTATATTGGATAAAGCCATTAAATTCATGTTAAATTGTTAACAGCAGCAATAGAAAACTAAAACTAATTGCTATTACAATTGTCCCTTTTTTCTCCCCTTTATCCCTTTCCACCTGATACTGCCATTCCCTCCAGCATTCCCCTCCCTCTTATTTCATGTCCATCAGTCACATGTATAAGTTCTTTGGCTTCTCCATTTTCTGTACTGTTCTTAACCCTCCCCTGTCTACTTTGTGCCTACCAGTTATGCTTCTTATTCTATTTACTTTTTCCCCCATTTTCCCCCATCACCCTCCCCACTGATAATCCTACATGTGATCTTCATTTCTGTGTTTCTGTTCCTATTCTAGATGTTTGCTTAGTTTTTTGTGCTTTGTTTTTTTTTTGTTTTGTTTTTTTTTTTTTTTTTTTTTTTTTTTTTTTTTTTTTTTTTTTTTTTTTTTTAGGTTCAGTTGTTGATAGTTGTGAGTTTGTTGTCACTTTACTGTTCCTAGTTTTGATCTTCTTCTTTCTCTTAGATAAATCTCTTTAACATTTCATATAATAAGGGCTTGGTGATAATGAACTGCTTGAGCTTTACCTTACCTGGGAAGCACTTTATCTGCCCTTCTATTCTAAATGATACCTTTGCTGGATAGAGTAAACTTGAATATATGTCCTTACTTTTAATGACTTTGAATATTTCTTTCCAGCCCATTCTTCCTTACAAGATTTCATTTAAAAAATCAGGTGATAGTCTTATGAGAAATACTTTGTAGGTAACTCTCTTTTTTTCTCTTGCTGCTTTTAAGATTTTCTTCTTATGTCAAATTTTGGGTAATTTAATTATGATGTGTCGGTGTCTTCCTCATTGGGTCCAACTTGTTTGAGACTCTCTGGGCTTCCTGGACTTGTATGTCTATTTCCTTCACCAGATTTTTTTTTTGGGGGGTGGGGTTCTTTCATTATTTGTTCAAATAAGTTTTCAATTTCCTGCTCTTCCTCTTCTCTTTCTGGCACCCCTATGATTTGGATGTTGGAACATTTAGCATCCAAAACCTCTCCTCATTTTTTTTGGAAATCTTGTTTCTTCATTCTGTTCTAGTTGAATATTTATTCCTTCTGTTCCAAGTAGTTAATCTGAGTCCTGGTTCCCTTACCTTCACTGGTGGTTCCCTGTATATTTTGCTTTAGTTCACTTTGTATAGCTTTCACTTTTTCCTTTATTTTGTGGACATACTCAATCATTGCTCTGAACATCCTGATTACTGGTGTTTTAAACTCAGCCTCTGATAGGTTGGCTATCTCCTGGTCACTTAATTCTTTTTCTGGAGTTTTGATCTGTTCTTTCATTTGGACCATATTTCTTTGTCTCAATGGACCTGTTATGGTGTAATGAATGAAACCTTAGGTATTCACCAAGGCAGGGCAACCCACATCACTGTATGTAGGGAGGGGTCAGAGAGGGTACAGTGCTGCTTGCTTGGCTCTCACCCTGGTTTCTTTCACTTCCCCTACTACCCACAAACAAATTGTGCTCTTCAAGGTACTGCTCTGGTGCTGATACCTGGATGGGTAGGCTTGTGTATATTCTAAGACCCTGTGGGCCCTCTAATCATCTCTCCTGTGAGACTAGCAGTTTCTCCCCCCACCACAACCCCACAGATTTTTATAGCCACAGGGTTTGAGGCTTTAGTTTCCCATGCTAGAATCCTGGGTTGTGCTGTCTGTCTCATTGCTCAGTTGTTCCTCCTGGTTTATCCACATGCAAATGGACCTGCCTGATCCACCAGCCACTGCCTTGCTGAATGTCCTTTCCACCCTAGCTGTCTGTCTCCAACCTTTCCTACCAGTTTGGATGAATGTTTCTTTTACCTCCTTCATTGTCACACTTCCATACAGTTCAATTTTCTGGTAGTTTTGGTTGTTTTTTTTTTTTAATTTTTTTTTAATTGGTTGTTCTGGTTGGAACAAGATATACTTCTTTTGCTTGTGCCAGGAAGTGAAGCATATCTACCTACACCTCTATCTTGGCTGGAACAAGAAGAAATATAGGGAAATATTTAAGTGTTCCTTATATATAGCTTTTCAGCTATGATGCTGCTATCACATTCAAACACAAGCAAAAAATGATTTTATGTATTTAGTAATAAAATCTGTGTAGGTTTTTTTAGATTTTATTTATTTTTTTAATAAATGAAGTCTTTATTTTTATTTTTTTAACATTTTATTTATTTATCTTTAGAGGGGAAGAGAAGGAGAGAAGGAGAGAAACAGCAATGTAGGGTTGCCTCTAGTGCGTCCCCTGCCGAGAACTGGCCTGCAACCCAGGCATGTGTCCTGACTGGGAATTGAACTGTGACCTTTGGTTCACAGGCCCACGCTCAGTCCACTGAGCTACACCAGCTAGGGCTCATTTTTTTAGATTTTAGGTATTTATTTTTAGAGAGAGGGAAAGAGAGTGAGAAAGGGAAAAAAACATCAATGTGTGGTTGCCTCTTGCACACCCCCTATTGGGGATCTGGCCCACAACTTAGGCATGTACCCTGCCTGAGAATCAAACTGGTGACCTTCTGGTTCACAGGCCAGCACTGAATCTACTGAGCCACACCAGCTAGAGCTGTGTATGTTTTTTAAGTTTATTCTTAAAATAGAGATCATCTCTCAAGCAACCATTTATTTCTTTTTCCATTTTTTAATTGATTTTTGGGGTGACATTAACAAAATTATACATGTTTCAGGTGTACAATTCCATAATACACCATCTGTATATTATATTGTTTCCTCACCACCCTAATCACCATTCATCGCTCATTATTTTACCTCTTTCCACTCCCCTTTCTCTCTGGTAATCACCATGCTATTGCCTGTGTGTGTATGAGTATTTGTGGCTTGTTTTTTCTTAATCCTCTCTCAAGGACATTTTTTTTTATTGCTTCAGGAGAAAGAGAGAGAAACATTGATGTGAGAGAGAAGCATTCTGGTTGTCTCTCATATGAGCACCCTGACCAGAAACTGAACCTACAACCTGGGTATGAGCACTGACCTGGAATGTAACTGGTGACCTTTTGGTCTACAGAAGGGGATGACACTCCACCCAGTCCCCAGAAATAATGATGAAAATGTTGTGCAAGTGTTCATTTAAAAATATTTTCAGTATATCTATTTTATGACTCCATTATCTGAAAGACACTATCAATTTTTTTTTTTGTACATCAGTTTTGAGAACAAGAGAATGAACACACAAGAAGGGTAGATGTGTGAGTATACATACAAACACACATATTGACAGAAGGCTTTTCTTAGCAACCAGATGTAAATTAGGCATCAGAAGTCACCCATGAACAAATATACTTTTCTCACCAAATCTGGAAACACAGTTTAAATATACTTTTAAATACCTCCTTGTATTAAAACTGGAAGAGACTGAAAAACAATATTTAAGGTAGAGGAAAGATGACAAGAATGGCCCTATATATTGCTTTATAAATCTCTTACATAAATGTCTTGTAATAGGTTTGACCTTTGTCACCTCCATTATTTTTTTGTGCAAATAAAACAACTACAACTAAGAATGACCTTATTTCCAAGTAAGGTCAAAACCTGAGTTTATAGAAGGATATAAATTTTGGATGGAACACTATCCAATCCAGTACTTTTTCCAACTATTTTCTACTCAGAGGTTTGGGCCCTCATCTGTAGAAAGTGTTTCTCCAGTTATAAATAAACTGACTACATAAATTGTCAGGCCAGTAGACCTGCTTCTGATGGCTGTTCTTCTTAGGTGGCATGGCAGTTCCAAGAAGAATGTTCCTTACCACTTCCCCAGGCAATATTTACTTCAAATCCATGTCATCAAATGTATACTGAATTCCTTTGGCTTCATGAAATTTCTTCACTGTGGTCCTGTTGAGAGCTTAGTTCAGAGTGTGAGACAAACAATGAAATTTACAGGTAAAAAGATACTTTGTAGGAGAAAGAGAACTTGAAAATGGAATATAAAAAATTATTATCTCTCATAGAAAGATAAATAAAACTATCACCCATAAAATGAAATAAGTATATGGTTACTATAAGAAGAAATTTTCTTAAATCAATATTTAGCTCACAGAATTATAAAGCATAGTAACAAAAAATTAAAGCTTAATGAAAAGATTATGAGATAAACATGCTATCTTCCTGAAAATAAAGTAAAAATGTAAAAAGATGAAAAATTATTTTACAGATGATTTGGAGGCTGAATTTCAACCTAGATTTTACCAGGATAAAAATACTTTGGAAGTATATTAGTGAAAACTTACAGGTCTAAATAAAAAAAAAAATTCTTGCCATCAAATATTAGGACTACCTTAATTAAAAGAGTAAAATTACAATTTTTAAAATAGCTCATGTTTAAATATGAATGACAATCATAATAATCACATATTGATCTTGGCAATATCCTGGAAGGAGGAATGGGAACTTGCCTGAGACTGAAGAAGACAAGACTCTGCCCATCCTTTCCCCTAACCTGATGAGTAACAGGAAAAGAGCTGATTACCCTTCTGTCATTCAATTTCTTCCTTTTGGGTTGTTGATCTTTGAATTCTTCTAAAGATCAAACCTCCTAAAACTTAACACTAAATACTTACTGAAGCTGCAGCATACATGTGCGTGGGCACATATATCTTTACATTTTTGCTGTTCTTGGCCACAGATGAATGCGTGTATCGCAGAGCTCTCATTAGATGGCTTCTGTGTTATTCACGCTGGACACTGTTCATTCCCACTTTAATTATTCACTCCTGGGTCCTGCCAGTTGCATCTTGTTTTAGGCCTGCTGCACAGTTGCCAGCTGCCCAGTGGGACATCAAAGGGACTCTGAATTGGTAGAAAAAGTTGATAAATGATACGGAGTGAGGGCCACTTTGAAGTCCTGCCGTGTCACCAAAAATACCACAGTGAAACCGAAACAATGAGAAGTAGGGGGCAGGGCATGGGCCACCACAAGAAATGTTCCTCAGGAGATAGAAAAACAGTTGCCAGGAAAAGTCGTAACAAGAAAAGAAGATGATAGCACAACAGAAAAAAATCAAAGTAAGAAAGAATATATAAATCTTTGTGTTTTATTTTTAAAAAATGTTCTAAAATGTATGATGAGTGAGCTTCAGAGACTTTAGTTTAATGCACTGCTGGGATTGCTGTTTCACCATGTCTACTCATAAACTGTGAGACGGCAGTGTGGAGAGACACTCGTTACACGGACTTTTATTCTGAACATTGTCTCCTCTGTTTCATCATCTGTTTCATTTTTTAAAAGTACACTTGACTACTCAAGAAAGGGTCAGAAAAAGCAGCGGGCATAGTGATACCTATTTAATGATATGTGAATCCACTTGATGTGAATTCTCAAAAGGAGAAGTGAAAAAATGCAATTACTCCTAAGGAAACACCAACAGAATCAGGTGTATGTGTGTCGAGCAACACACCCAGGCAGAAATAAACCTCATTAAGGCAACATCTGCTTATTGGATTTTTCCCACTCTGGGCTGAAGAATCAATGTTAGAGTCAGATGAGACTTAAAGGAAACATTTCAGATAGCTTTTACAGAGTCTCTAGAAATTCTTCATACAGAGTGTATAAGGAGAATGAATAGTTTGGTGAGAAAATTAAATGTACACTCCAAAGGGAGAACAACTTTTGCTGTAATACAAATGAAGTAGAATATATATACTATATGTATTTACAATGAAATTATAAACATCTTTAGCCAGTTTGACTAAGGAGACTGTCCAAATCCAGTGGATCTTGGTCCCACATCTGTTCTGGAAAACTCAGCTCTCAAACTCTGGATACCTAGTTGTGATTTTCTAATAAATTTCCCAAAACACTGCCTTTATAACTGAATTTTGGAGGGTATATATCCCAGTCCACAAATCCAGATCTACATGATATATAACTTTATTTATACATTGAATATATATACATTTAATGTGTCAATTGAATGTGTCAATTTTCTAAGAATTCTTTAAATACTAAGGCATTCATGGACATGGGATGGATGTGGGTGTGCTAGAACCTGGTTTCTGCATGATTGGTCCATGCTGGCATCTCTTGCTTGGTCCATGCTAGGACATCTCTCAATCCTCTTGACTAGATAACTTCAGATCCAGCAGCATTCCCAGTTAATTCTGTGTGCCATGCACTAGCAACACAGCAATCATTCTTGCCCTTCCAGGTCATGCTGGTGCAAAGGAAACTAATGAAGCAGGAATGTGTGCCTAATCACATCATAAAACAATTTCTACTCTCTGGTGTCGCCACCTCTCTGTGCCATAAGTCACCTCAGCTCTCAAACTCAGAAACCTAGTGGGATTTTGGCTGTCTCCCTGTTCTCTGCAAGGGAAGCAAGCCATGGAAGCTCTCTCTCAACTGGCCCACTAACTGTATGCTCTCATCACTTCTCCTCCCATCCTTGGAATCTTGCAGTGTCCTCCAATACTCTGCTTTTATGGCACACCATTTATAATCCAAATTGTTACTGTAACCAGAATCTTATCATTTTCATGAAGGCAAGGGTCTCTTAGGGTAGCTTCAAGCTCAGTGCAGGTAACACAAGTGAATCCAGTAGATAAAAGATGATAGAGGTAACTGATACTGTGCCTCAGTGCTGGGTACACAAATACATGAGCAAGAGCTAAGGCTGATGGAAGAGCATGTATCTAGAAAAGCAGACAGCTGATAACCAGATTATCCCACAGTTGTCTTGTGGGAAAATGCCCTAGTTTCAAGCTCTTCTGAATCTTTTAGAGAAGCTAGATATAAATATTAAATCTTCCAATTTCAAATGTTGGCCACTATTTCTATTTTAAAACAATGTGTGGGCCAACATCACAGTAACCAATAAAGCATTTCTCCAAGAGAGATTTGGCTTGAAAGCTGCTAATTTGAGACCTCTGCTTTAAGTTCTTTGCACTTTTAGAAACCAAAGCTAGAAACAGATTCCTCAAGTTATATTCTTCACAGTGACCTATATCCTTCCCTTGTGGCAATGAACTGAGAATGGCCTAGTTGTTTGAATTAGAGGAAAAGAAGGGAAAAACCTTCAAAAGCAAGTTAATAATTCAAAAATATCAGCTCGCTGTTGACAAATTGCTTCCCTGAGTTCAGCATGCTGATGCTCTCTGTCCCTTCTCCAATGCCTGGGTTTCCTCATTGTTCTTTCTGAGGGACTGTTGAAATCCTCCAAAGATGAATACTTTCCTAAATGAAATAAAACTGCTGAGAAATCTTAGGTCATGTATTCACCTGGACCTGGATACTTCCTTAAGCAATAGAGA
>PVKU01007568.1:0-85543 GCA_004027475.1 Anoura caudifer | reverse complement strand
CCCCCTGCCCATCCTGGCCCCACCCCCGCCCATCCTGGGCCCCAACCGCACACAGCTGTGATTGTGAGACAGAAGGACGGGAAGTCCACAAACAAAACACAAATGGAAGACAGGAGTGCGCATCTGACATTTGTTAAAAGGCGAACATTTGGCACATTTTTCTAATGAAGCTCTAAAAAGTTCACTTTGTAAATAGACTGCTTAATTAACGTATTAGAAAAACTCTGGATAATAGCAAAACTATTTTAAAAAACACTACACACTAAACGGCCGCCTACAAGGCAAGAAGAGGAAAACCGATGGGTCAGGGCTCCCCCAAACAGTCCAGAGCGGCCCCCCCGTGCCGGGGAGGGGACGTCCCAGGCCCGAGCACCCACAGATGCTCCTGGGTCCATGCCCAGGAGGAGTGGCCCTGGGGGGACACGCTGGCTCCCACCTGGAGTGGGGGACACCCAGGGGCAGCGGCCCGGCAAGTCCAGAGGAGGCGAGCAGAGCCGCAGGCCTGGAGGATGGAGGACGGAGGACGGAGGAGACGACAGGGTGAGGCACCTCTTTTCACCGAGAAGCGTGTGCGCGCACGTCTCGGACAAGAACCCCCTGACCCGAACGGCTTCCTCGCCTCCACCGCCAGGCCCGGCCCCGGGAGCGGCGCGGACAGCTCGCCCAGCCGGCTGAGGGGAGGTTGGGGCGCTGACCGGACCCCTGCAGGCCCTAGCCGTGGATGGCCGCTCCGGGTAAGTGGCTCCCTCACACTCGAGGGGTGAGGTCGCCCCTCGGGGACACGGTCAGACCTGTGTTTTGGTGCCCAAAGCACATCTTTTCTCTCCTTCCTCCTTCCCGCCCCACGTTAGTATTTGAGGCGAAAGCCTTCATACCCTACTAGGTATTATTTTGACACGACACTTTTTTTGTGCAATTTTTCTGATATAACAAATTAACGTAGGAATGACACTGGATTTTTTTCCCATTCCGCAATCTCCTGTCCCTATGCCACCTGAAAAAAGGTCAAAACTTGTAACTCATGTTCAAGACAAAGTGGACCAGGCTTTAAAGGGGAAACGCGGTTTGGACGCGGCCCCTCCTCGCTTTACCTGGCAGTGGAGGGTGGGCCTGTCCAGAGCGCCCGGGCTGCCGCGGAGTCCATCGGATCACGCAGTTCTACACCCAGGAAAGCAGGGGCCGTTCACGCTGCAGGGACCCCCCCACACAGCATGAGCGCGGCACCCCGGGGTTTTATCTCTCGTTTTCATTCGCTTTGCTTTGCAGGGGTGTCCGGCCCGCCACCCTCGGGTGGCTGGGAGGGCGCCCCAACACAAAATCATAAATTGACTTAAAACGTGAGGTTTTTTTGGATTACATATTGCAGTGTATTTAACGTGTGGCCCAAGACAACCCTTCTTCCAGGGCGGCCCGGAGACATCAAAGGCTTGGACACCCCTGCGTTAGAGGGAACCACAGGTTCGAGTAATATTTTGGAGAAATGCTGCGGAGCTTTGCCAGCAGATGCTAATTAGCCGCAGGCTCATCCCAGGTGCCCCAGAATTCTCCTCTGAGCTTGGGCGAAGGGGCGGGGGCTCATACTGCCCCAGCACAAGCTGGTTGCTGTCTGAGGGCAAAGCCAGGGTGCCCCCAGGCCACCCTCCCTCTGCCGCCCTGGGGGTGCCCTTTCTCAGTCCTTCCTCACACCTGGAGGAAATCACCCCCTCACCCCCCACCTCACACCGGGGTCTCCCAAGCAAGGACCTCCGCATCAGAGGGTGGGGCACCATCTTCACTCTGCAAGGCAGGGACCCCCTCACAGGGTGGGAGTGGGGGGTGACGTTTCCCCGAAGTGTAAGGACACCCCCTAACTCTCTTGGGGGGCAATGTCCTCCCCCCCATTGGGCAGGCACCTTGCATGGGAGCTAGGCTGTGCGGCCTCAGAGCCCCTTCTTTCTGGAGGAGGCACCGGGTCTCCTATCCTGCCCACGTGGCTTTAACGAGCGCTCTCCCTTCCCCCCACCCCCCAGGGGACAGCCGCCGCCGGAAAGGCGCCACAGGTGGGCCGTGCTTCTCGCGGGGCGGGCGCACCTGGCCAGCGCACCTGGCCCACCTGCCCGAGACTCGGGCGGGGACGAAGTTTCCCCGGCCCCTATTCAACCTCCCGGGGGGCAAGGAACTGGGGTGTGAGGGTGACTCCGAGTAGGGACGTTGTCACTAAGCTGGGGCCGACGGGGTCCGCTGGACAGAGGCTGGACCCGCATGGCTGCGTCCGAAATGCGGGTGCCCGGGGCGCTCACCTTCTGAAAGGTACGTCCATGCTGCGCCCACGTGATCGTCCCAAGTCCACAAGGAAGGTCTTGCGGGCCAGACCTGTGTGTGTGACGTCACATGCATTTCCATGGCAACACAGCTCGCGGCGCCCTCCCAAAACTGCGGATCCTTCCTCCCGCCGGCCCGCGGTCAGTGATCCACGCGTGGCCCCGGGAGGCCTTTTCCAAGGCCTAATGCTGCCATAAAACCCTGAGGGACTCCCCTGGGCCTGGGGCGTCTGAGCCCTTTCAGGAAGCCCGCGCTGCCACCCCCACCCCTGCAACCGCCCCTGCCCCAGGGCGGCTGCCTGGCCCACCTCTTCCGACTCCGCGGCCAAGGCCCCTCTGTCCCACGGCTCTTTCTTTGGGGGGAGAGGCCCCTCACCCCACTCCTACCGGGCTACCTTTGGCGGTCTAGTTTGGCGCCTCCTCCGTGAAGCCCTCCTTGACCGTGGACATCCCAGTTAGGATCCCCTTCTCGGGCAAGGACTTTCAGTCCCAGTCTTCCGCAACTGTAACAATTTTGAATGAATGATGAATTCAGCTGCTCAGTCACTTATTATTTTTTAAGATTTTATTTACTTTTAGAGAGAGGGGAAGGGAGGGAGAAAGAGGAAGAGAACCATCAATGTGTGGTTGCCTGTCACGTGGCCCCCGCTGGGGACCTGGCCCACAACCCAAGCATGTGCCCTGCCTGGGAATTGAACCGGCGACCCTTTGGTTCGCAGCCTGTGTTCATTCCCCAGGGCTATTTATTATTATTTTTAAAGCAATGATTTGAAGTCAGAGTAGATCCTCCTGCTTTGTCCCTTTTCAAGTTTATTTGGCTCTTCTGGGCCCCTAGAGTTTCCACGTGCATTTTAGATTCGGCTGGTCAATTTCTGGGGACAGAATGCTGGTGAGGATCTTGGTAAGGATTGTGTTGAATCTGTAGATCAGCTTGGGGAGCGTTGCTGTCTGAATGATGTTATGTCTTCCCGTCTAGGAGCGTGGGATGTCTTGTCTTTTCACAGGTCTTCTGTTAGAACGAAGTGTTGTCTTTTTTAGAATGTCAGTGACACATTTATTTTGTTGAATTTATTTCTAAGGACAAGTATTTTTTTATTCCTCGCCTGAGGATATATTTATGGATTTTAGAGAGAGAAGAAGGGAGGGAGAGAGAGAGACGTGGATGCGAGAGAGAAACATCAACCAGTTGCCTCCTGCATATGCCCCCACCAAGGATCGAACCCACAACATTTCTGTGTATGGGACAATGTTCCAACCAAATGAGCCGTTCAGCCAGGGTTATTTTTTAATATGTTTGATGCTATTGTAAAAATCGGACTGTTTTTGCCCTGGCAGAGTAGCTTAGGTGGTTAGAGCATCATGCCAGGGCACCAAGGTTGCGGGTTCAATCCCCAGTCAGGGCACATATAAGCATCCACCAGTAAATACATAAATAGTGGAACAACAAATCAATGTTTTTCTTTCTCTCTCTCCCCCTTCCTCTCTCTTCCTCTCTAAAAATCAATAAACGAAATTGCACTATAAAAATAGAACTGTTTTCTTAATTTTATTTTTGGATTATTCACTGTCAGCATATAGAAATACAGCTTAAATTTATACAGCTATATGCTGTATAAATAATACAGCATATAGAAATACAGCATATAGAAATACTGATATTGTATCCCGCAACCTTGCTGAAATTGTTCTAATGGGGGGGGTCCTTACAATTTTCTTTCTTTCTTTTTTCTTTTGCAAGCATGGTTATTAAAGCCGGGGACCTGGAAACAAAGGAAGGGTTTGGGCTAGAAGAAACGGGAGAGCCCAGGCGGGGCTCCTGCCAGCTCTCCATGAAGTCAGAGACAAGGGGGCCTTGGAGACAGGATCAGGAGGCGAGCCCGGGACAAGCCGCCACGGCCTGCTGCTCCCTGGGTTGCAAGCCTCTTGGGGTCCCTTAGAGTTTAGGAGAGACAAGGACAGATGCACACCTGAGAGGGAGGAGAGGCGTGGGCGTGCTCTGCAGAGGGCCACAACTTGCTACGCACAAGGTCATGCCGTCCACGGAGAGGTGATTCTGCCTCCCTCATGTCCCGCCAGGGTGCCGTCTCTCTCTCTCTCTCGTGACGCATGGCCCTGGCTCCCACCTCCAGTGCCGCGCTGAAAGGAACTGGCAAGAAGGAACACCCTGTCCTGCTCTGCCTCGGGCATTTCATCGGTGCTGGTGCCTGGAGTGTGTCTGAGTTGCAGAGACGGCTGTGGAACAGGCGAAGTAAGTGCTCACAAAGCAACGCAATGAAGTCCAGGAGACGCCTCAAAAGGCCGGGGTGGGCGGGGGTGTTTGGGGGGCTGTGGTTCTGTCCATTCCGCCATTTAACAAGCGCAAAGCTCCTCTGTCAATTGTTGTTCCTTCTGATTTGTTAGGGTTTTGGGGTTTTTTTTAAATCTGGAATTTAAAAATGATCAGTGCTTGATTTGAACCCCGCTCCCACATTCCTCCCGGGGCGGAGGGGCGATGTCCCTTCCTACAGAAGGGTAACCTGTTGTCACACTTGCAAAGGCTGGAGTGACCTCGAAGGCTTGGAAAAGGGAACAAAAGCTTCCTAAACTTTATGAAATTATCTGAACAAATCGCCATCCCCACAGGAGCGGGGAAACAACAGCTATCTGTACCAGTCCTTCATGCAACCCCACAAGTGTGTGCCGGGCGCACCGGGCTGGGGGTGACAGATGCCCCATGCCTTTTGGGGACCGGCAGCAGGGAGGCAGGAGGACCGGCCGCAAAGTCCGTCATTGCTGGACACTTGTGGGAAACGCCCCCGAAGAAAAGGGAGAGGATACCAGGGGCTTTTCTAAAGAGGAGGGCTGGACACTGAGGCCACCAGCGGGAGGACTGAGCTCGGTCCCGCGGCGGGAAGACCCTGGCGGGTAGGTTCCTGCTGAGTGACTGGATCTCTGGGATACAGAGCATTCAGGCAGCAGACACCGCCGAAGGCCACACACTGTTTTAAATGCCGTTAAACCACCGAACTGCACACGCAAAGGGTTAAATTGTCTGCCTCGGACATCTTTCCACAAAAAGACCGTCCCTGGGTGGGTCGCCCGGTGCGGTGTGCAAAGGCCTGAGAGAGGAACCCCTTGGGACTGAGTGGCTGACCTGCGTCCTGGGACCCCCCAACCTCAGGAGGCCTGTGGGAGATGGGGGGGGGGGTCAGAAACCTCCAGAATAGAAGTGAAAAGGGTAAAAGCAGAAATCAGAGACTGCATGATAAAGTGTCTGGAAGAGGGTGTCCTTAGGCTGAGTCACGAAATATTTGGAGGCGTGCCGTGTGCCAGTCACCGATCCAAGTGCTTGGGACAGGCAGACAGGTCTGTTCTCAAGGCCCAGGCCTGGCCAGGACCTGCCCTTGGACGCAGAGCCGAGCCTCAGACACCCACCCAGCGCCGACCCAGTGCTCAGAGAGGCAGGGAGGCCGAGGAGGAGACCAAGTCGCGAGTCTGCACCCTTGGCCGGGCCCTCGTCAGTCAGATGCCATTTCCTGTCAGATGACATGAAAGGCGAGAGATGGAGGGGCCCCCCAACACGATGGTGGCACCAACTTGCCAAACCTCCTCAATATTCCTGGCATCAGAGACATTTTCTAGGGTGGGCACAGGCCCCACTATTTTTTTTTTAAGATTTTATTTATTTTTAGAGAGAGGGGAAGGGAAGGAGGAAGAGGGAGAGTCAGTGTGTGGTTGCCTCTCGCGCACCCCCTGCTGGGGCCCTGGCCCACAACCCAGGCATGTGCCCTGACTGGGAATCAAACCAGTGACCCTTTGGTTTGCGGGCTGGCACTCAATCCGCTGAGCCACAGCAGCCAGGGCTGCCCCACTATTTTGAAGGGGCCACCAGCACCGGCCACAGGCCCACCCTCCAGGGGACTTGCCCCCCACCCCACCCCGCGCTCCAGGGGGGCTGCAGCCCGGACTCATGTTCAAGTGGTCCCCGCCCTCAGCTCTCCCCCCATTAGGCCTGTCCGACGGGGACCCATCCAGGCTCTGCAGCAGGGTCCCCGGAAGGCTCCCACCCCCTCTTTGTTCAGATGAGGTCTGCTTCACATCAGCAGTCACCCCCTCCCAGGAGCTCCCCCAAACCTTGCCCTCCTGGCTGTTCTCACACCCCCGCTGGGCTCCTCAGGGCCTGCACCGTAGCTGGTAGCTGCCATTGCTGTTTTCCTCTGCCCACCTTCCCCATGATGCCGGCTTCACGCAGTACTGGCTGGCTTTTCTTATTTTTAAGGTTTTTATTTATTTTTAGAAAGAGGGGAAGGAAGGGAGGAGAGAAACATGGATGTGTGGTTGTCTGTCCTGCGCCCCTGACTGGGGATCAAACCAGCAACCTTTCGGTTTGCAGGCTGGCACTCAATCCCCTGAGCCACAGCAGCCCAGGCTGGGCTAGTTCTTAGCAGGGGTTCAATAAAAACTTGATGCATAGGTACCTGGTAGGGCTAGCTGGAAGTTCAGAGGATGAGAGGTGGTGAGTGGGCGTAGTCTAGGGAGACTTCCTGGAGGAGGGTGTGGCTTAGACTGGGGTTTGCAGGACATTACATGGTAGGACACTGTGGTAGAAGTGAACCTAAGGTGACCTCATGGGACAATAGGGAGGAAAGGCCCCACCCAAGTAGGTGCGTCTTTGGAAGTAATGGCTGTCGGTTTCAAGGTTTCGAGCGCTTGCTCACGCCGGGCCGGTTAAGCCGCTTACCTAGAAAATGGCGGCCAGCCTTGAGGGTCTGTCCCTGACAGAGGGAATGCTCGCTCCAAGGCGCTGCTGCATAGCAGGAGACTGCTTCCTCCAACTTTCTATTGCTTTGCTACTTAGGGATATAGCACACCGTTAAATTCACCCATTTCAAGCTCCACAGACTTTAATAAACGTGTACACCTGCACGGCCACCACCTGTAGTGCCGGGACACTTCCACATGTTCCCTCCTGTCCGACATCCTGACGGGGTGGTTTTGCCCTTCCCAGTATTTTATGCAAATGAAGTCAGGTGGTAGCTTCTCATCTGGCTCCTTTCACTTAGGGCACAGGTGGCAAACACAAGGCCTGGCACCTTGTTTCTACCGCCAGGCCGACGTGGCCCCCGGTGAAGATGAGTTGGACGCCCCAGACAGAGTAATGCTTGGAGAACCCACATCTGAGATCTGTTGGGGCTCGGCCTGGACCTCTGTCTGGCTCCCTAGGTCTCTAACTCAGCTGTGTCCAGGTGTTGCAAAGCCTTTTGTAAAATTTAGCACTACTGTGAATCTTAAAGATGCAACGAACGGCTGCTTGTTGCTAACGAATTCAATTGTTTTTTGTACACTGGTCTTTGCGGAATTCATGTGTTGGTTTCTCAGACCGTTTCTCAAGTTGATTGCTGAACCCGGCGCCCAGACAGCCCAGTCATCCGAACGAGCTTTCTTCCCCAGGCTCTGCCCGTCTGGGCTGCTGGCGCTCGTGACCTCGACAGGACAGCAGGCCGCACTGGACCTAGCGGGAGCAGGTGAGGGGCTCCAGGGTCTTCTTCGAGGTCTTCCAGGACACCCACCTGGTGTGCAAGTCTCCCCCCGCTGGGTGGGGCCCCCAGGCCCTACAGGGCGCTCCCATGCCCAGCGCAGGCTTCCTGGGGGCAGCTGCAGACACTGTCCCTGAGCGCTGTTCTGGTGAGTCAGGGAGGGCAAGTTGTTCACTGAGGTCCCCCGTTGCCCTTGGCCTCGAGTCCCCATCTCCTATTGGAGACGTGCACCCCACTCCTCCTCCAGCTGGGGACCCCCGTCAGCACAGCAGCAGCAGACTACGGGCAGCGGGGTGACCTGTGGGCTCCGACACCGACCCGTCCACCGGAGTCATCCCTGAGCACTTCCGCCTGCTCCGGGGACTCGAGCGAGCCTGTGCAGTCAGCGTTCAGCAGGCCCTGGGTCCCCACGGAGCACCAGGTGCAGACCTTCCCCAGCGTGGAACCTCACGCTCCCTCTGCCATCAGTCGCTACCACCTGTCATAGGTGGCCTTAGACTCAACCCAAAACCTGGAGGGACCTGCTCCCCACATTTCAACTTCAGGGCAGGGAGACGTGAAGGTGGCCCTCACCACCCCCAGTCCCATGCTCACCCCTCCCTCTCCCACCTGCAGCTCGGCCAGCAGCAACCACCCTCTCCAGAGCATCATGCCTGCAGCTCAGCAGCAGCAGCCAAGGTGACCAAGCGGTGGGGGCAGTGAGTGGGTTTGGTGAAGAACTTGAAGACATTCCTGAGGCCAAGGCCTTCAGGGGTTATGGGTGTTGCACAGACTACAAAATACATCGTGTCCGACACCCAATTCCCCCCCACCTGGCACCTGGGCGGCCCTTGCTGGTGCGGCTCAGTGGACAGAGTGTGGGCCTGTGAACTGGGTCCCTGGTGGGGCGTGTGTGAGAAAAGCAACCACATATCAATGTTTCTCTCTTCTCCCTCCCTCCCCCTCCAAAATTTTAAAAAATTAAATACTTCAGGGGGTCACCAGGAACTGGTTTTCCCCTCCAACCTTCTCCCCCAGGCAGGGTGTGCACCCCTCAGGCTTCCACACTGAGACCACCCCATCGTTGCACAGCCCCTCACCCCCATGGCCTCCCCACAGAAAACATCTTCACGTAGCTTCTCTTTTTAACTCGTGTGTATTTATTTGTCACAACCTTTTAAAGCAGAATGTGAGTTGAGCACTACGTTTCCATTCACAAAACTCTGAGCTACCCCAGACGGCTTTACAGCATGCCCAGTCAGCTGACGGCTCTGCCGAACCATCAGGGCCGCCCGCGGGAACAAGCCCTGCGGGGAGGCGCTCCCCCCTCCCCTCGGGTGCGGCCGACGGGGCACGCTAACGTCTAGAGGCTGTACATGCAGCTGGCAACTACAGGGGACGGCAGGTTTGCGAAGTCGATCCTAGGGGACAGAAGCTGTTACCTCAACACGTCAACAACCAAAGAGCAAGGACCACGAAGCGGAGACTGAAGACCACACACACTGCACAGCGCACAGACGGCGCCCCGCGACGACAAGCCCCGCGTGGAACTGAGAGCTGGCTCTGCTCAGGGTCTGCCCTGTAACAGCATCACACACGGCGTGGGAAGGAGCCTGAGCTCTCCCTAAGTAGTTACTGTCATGCCATACAGATTTGTAAATGTTAACAAAAATAAAACAGTCCTTGAAAATCTATCAATCCGAGGGAATGAAGGTAAAGAACGGAACACGTGGGCAGGGCGGCCGCCTCCGGGCGGGCCTAGTCCACCTCCTCCATGCGCGACGTGTCGTCGTCCCCTTCCAGGGGCGGCATCTCCTCCGTCACCACGGTGCTGCTCTCGTCCGCCGTGGGGTCGTCCTCGTCGATGCCTGGTGGGGACAAAAGCCCTGCGTCAGCTTTCCCGAAACCGACCCATCAGCCAGCGCTGCTGGCTCGTACCCACCTTCAAGGCTCGGCAGACGCAGGCGTGTGACCCCGGCTCCGTTTTTGAGCACGTGTGGAGGAGAGGCCCACGCCACCGCCTTCCACACCTGACCGATAACTGCGCCCCAACAGCTAGAAGGAACCCTCTCACCAGCCAGAGGCTGCGCACTCACCGAGGCCCAGCTTGATCATCCTGTAGATCCGGTTGGCGTGCGTCTGGGGGTCCTCCAGGCTGAAGCCGGAGGACAGCAGCGCGGTCTCGTACAGCAGGATGACCAGGTCCTTCACCGACTTGTCGTTCTTGTCGGCCTCCGCCTTCTGCCGCAGGGTCTCGATGATCGAGTGGTCCGGGTTGATCTCCAGGTGCTTCTTGGCCGCCATGTAGCCCATTGTCGAGTTGTCCCTCAGCGCCTGCGCCTTCATGATCCTTTCCATGTTTGCCGTCCAGCCGTACGTGCTCGTGACGATGCAGCACGGGGATGTCACCAGTCGGTTCGACACCACCACCTGCGTGAAGCCCAAGTATTAGCTGTGAGGCAACGCGTAAGGGGCCCGCGTACTGATGGACCAGGAACACCGTGCACCTGCAAGCTCGGGTCTGAGGGTCGTAGGACCTTCACTGCCAGCACACCTGACCCTGAACGGGGAGACTGGTGATTTTTTATCACTAACTGAAGAGAACTTAATGAGGAAAGAGCCGTGCGCAGCTTCGACCCCGAAAACCTTACCCTGCCTCTAAGTGTCGAGCAGCAGGAAACGAACGTGGAAGGGAGCACACTCACGCACCTTCTCTACTTTTTTCTCCAAGATGTCCTTCATGATTTTGCAGAGGTTTTCGAACTTGGTTTTCTTCTCTTCCTGTTTCTTTTTCTCCTCCTCATCCTCCGGAAGCTCCAAGCCCTCTTTGGTGACGGACACCAGCGTCTTCCCCTCGAACTCCTTCAGCTGCTGCACGCAGTACTCGTCGATGGGCTCGATCATGTAGATCACCTCCAGGCCGTGCTTCCGCAGGCGCTCCACGAAGGCCGAGTTGGCCACCTGGTCCTTGGTCTCACCTGGCGCCAAAGAGACACTTTCAGACTCCTTGGAGGGGATCTTCCACACCAGTCAGACCCCAGCAGCACAGACCCAGCCGCTCACACCAACGCCCAGGCCCAGGCTGACACCCACGGGTCATGCGGAGCCGCGCGGGTGGAAACGCGACTGGCGCGCCCCACCAGGTACCTGTGATGTAGTAGATGTGCTTCTGGTTCTCCTTCATCCTCGTGCAGTAGTCCTTCAGGGAGACCATCTCGTCCCCAGAAGCGGACGTGTAGTATCTCAGCAGCTCCGACAGCTTCTTCCGGTTCTGAGAGTCTTCATGTATCCCGAGCTGCAAGACAACCGTGCCTTAGAAAGACCCTTTCTGCGTCAGGGAAACTCACGAGCCTGAGAAGCCAGCTCCGTCACCGCCTTCCGCGCACCAGTGTCTGCACCAACCTTGATGTTCTTGGAGAACTGCTCGTAGAACTTCTTGTAGTTCTCCTTGTCTTCCGCCAGCTCAGTGAAGAGTTCTAGGCATTTTTTGACCAAATTCTTTCTGATAACTTTCAAAATTTTGCTTTGTTGCAACATCTCCCGGGAAATATTTAGAGGAAGATCCTCAGAGTCCACCACACCTCTAATGAAGTCTGGAAGAACACACAGACCGAAGTCACCGCAAGGGCCAAGAGCACTCCAAGACGGAAACCCGCCCCCAAGTGAGCGGCCCCTGCCCGCAGGGTTTAACCGCCTGAGGCTGACGGTGTGAACGTGCCCAGCGGCAGCGGCCCTTCTCCGTGCCCGACCCCACTTACTCAGGTACTCAGGGATCAGCTCCTCACAGTTGTCCATGATGAAAACCCTGCGGACGTACAACTTGATGTTGTTCTTTTTCTTCCTGTTTTCAAACAGGTCGAAGGGAGCACGTCTTGGCACGAAGAGCAGGGCTCTGAACTCCAGCTGTCCCTCAACTGAGAAGTGCTGGAAGGAGACACACTCCGGGTCAGAGCCACGCCACAGCTCCCCGCCTCAGACCAGGTTGGAGGGGGGCCGGGGCAGGAGACCCGCTGACGGCACCTGCAGGGGCAGCCACTCACCTTCACGGCCAGGTGGTCCTCCCAGTCGTTAGTCAGGCTCTTGTAGAATTCCCCGTACTCCTCGTTAGTGATGTCGTCAGGGTTTCTGGTCCAAATCGGCTTTGTCTTGTTCAGCTCCTCTCGGTCAATGTACTTCTCCTTGATCTTCTTCTTCTTCTTCTTGTCGCCATCCTTCTTCTCCTCCTCCTCCTCGTCCGAGCCAACGTCTTCGATTTCAGGCTTGTCGTCAGACTCCTTCTCTTCTTTCTCTTTCTCCTCTTCCTTCTCCTCCTTCTCTTCCGCTTCATCATCGCTGACTTCTTTATCACGTTCTTTCTCCACCTGCAAAAGGCAAAAACCTCATTTTACAACAGAAAAGTAAACGAACTGGAACAATCAAGACTTTACAGCAAAGCTGAAGTAGCCGACAAACATTAACCAAGAAACTTATCAACACTTGACGCGTTAAGCAAACTCAGCCCTGACCAGAGACAGTGAGCGCCAACCCCAGACTGGCCCAGCAACGACAGCAGGCAGAGCTCGGCCTCTTCACCGGATCTTAGACTCGGGGTTGGGGGGTCACTGTAACCGTCAGCACACAACACGTTACATGGAAACTTACAAAGAGAGTGATGGGGTAGCCAATGAATTGCGAGTGCTTCTTTACGATCTCCTTTATTCTCCTCTCCTCCAAGTACTCGGTTTGGTCCTCTTTCAGGTGCAGGATGACCTTTGTTCCACGTCCCATGGGCTCCCCTAAAAAGGATGCAAACCAGTTCAATTTCTCCCAAATATCAAAGTCGTAAAGTTACAATCTTGCTCTGGCTGGTGTGGCTCAGTGAACTGAGTGTTGGCCTGTAAACCAAAATAATACTGATTTGATTCCCCATTAGGGCGCACGTCTTGGTTGCCAGCCAGGTCCCCAGGTGGGAGCGTGTAAAGAAAAGTAACCAGTTTGCTTTGCCCACCCTTCTAAAACACACCCCCCCACCCAGAAAACAAAAAAACCCCCCCTACAATGCCCTCAGCCCTCCATGCCACACCTAGCGCTTTTTAAGGATGTCTGCACTGCAGGGCTCCCGGTTACTGCCCAGTGTTAGTCCCACACGGCTAACTGCCTCCCTGAGATAAACCACAAGGCGGTTACACTATCACTGCTCACCAGTGTGGGACCTCCCAGCCCCCCCCCCACAGGGGTCCAGGGCACACGCACCCCACCTCCCGGGCACAGAGCCCATCTCTGCACCAGGTGCCCACCTGTGTCCGTCCGCACTGTGAACGAGCCTCCCGCAGAGGACTCCCAGGCATACTGCTCGTCATCATTGTGTTTGGTGATCACGGTCACCTTCTCAGCAACCAAATAGGCCGAGTAGAACCCGACACCGAACTGACCGATCATGGAAATATCTGCGCCGGCCTGCAAGGCTTCCATGAAAGCCTTGGTTCCAGACTTGGCGATAGTACCCAGGTTGTTGATCAGGTCGGCCTTGGTCATCCCAATCCCAGTGTCCACGATGGTGAGCGTGCGCTCTTGCTTGTTGGGAATGAGGTTGATGTGCAGCTCTTTCCCGGAGTCCAGCTTGCTGGGGTCCGTCAGGCTCTCGTATCTGATCTTGTCCAGGGCCTAGTAAAGCGCACACACGTCAGGCCCGAGCGCCCCTGGGGGTCGGGGAATGAGAAACCGAAAGGCGACGGGGCAGGACAGAGGAACACTTACGTCAGACGAGTTAGAGATCAGCTCCCGCAAGAAAATCTCCTTGTTCGAGTAGAACGTGTTGATAATCAACGACATAAGCTGCGCGATCTCCGCCTGGAAGGCGAACGTCTCCACCTCCTCCTCCTCCATGGGCTGGTCGTGGTTCTGGGCTTCCTCCGGCATCTGCGGCGACACGAGCACTTGAGACCCCGCGGCGCGGCCCGCCCCCCCGAGTTCCTAAAACCCCCTTTAAGCTACAGCCAAGTCGACCGAAAGCCGCCGACAAAGCAATGACCTCATTCCTGCGTCCGCGCGGCGGTCGGGAGCGCGCCCCCAGGCCGCCCGAACCCGTCACCGACAGGCAGCGCGCGCTGCCTCGCTGCGGCCCCGACCGGCAGCCCCGCCGGGACCGGGGCCGAGGCCCCGGAGCGGCCCCTCTGCCGGGTGGGCCCCACGCCGCTTGCCTGGCCGCGCGGGAAGGCCCGAAGGGGGTGGGGGAAGTGGGCCCGCAGCAGGCCCGAGGCCCCCGGGCAGACCACGGCCGCCCCACGCCGGCGGGCCCAGAGTCCCCGCCGCCCGCCGCTCTACAAACGCCACCGGCCCCTGCGTCCCCCGTTCCCCGCGACCCCGACCCCCACCCACCCCCTTACCTTGGCTAGTGGACCGCACGGGCTCCGCAACCACGCAACAGCAGGACGACGCAGAGGCAACTGGCGCGCAGCGCCCGCTCCTCCCTTATATAGACGCGGGCCCGCCCTGCGCGCGCGACGCCTTTTCCAGAAGGCTCCCGAACCTTCCGGAAGAACCCTCCCCAACTGCCGCCGCGGTCGCGCGCCCGCGCCTGCGCACTGGCCGCCGCCCGCGCCGCCCCCAACCGCCGCCTCAGCGCGCCTGCGCGGTCTGGAAGTCTCGGGAAGGTATCGTGCTTTCGGCCGCCGCCCCATCCTTGGCAGCGTCCCTCCGTTCTGCGCCCCCGGCTCCTGCGCCCCCGGCTCGGTGTGCGGGCGGACGGCGCTCCGGCGCCCCTTCGCCGCTCTGCGGGGCCGGCTGTGGGGGCCCGCGCTCCGGTGGAATCCGCAGAGTGAACTTGTAGTTCCGGGAGCGCCCCCATGGTGGGGCCGCTCCTGAATTAAGTGGAGGGCGGACCCTCACATTCCTGCTGGCGTCGCTCGCGGCCTCAGAACCGGGGCGCCCGGCGTCAGGGGGCCGCTGTCAGGTTCAGGACCTTGAGGCCGTGGGTAGGGGTGGGGGGCAGTGAGCAGAGGTTCCAGCCACGTTTCGGGGTTTGGGGGGCGGGGTAGCCACGTGGAGTCCAGGCCCGAGGTTGGAGGACAGGACGGCATCTCTTCGTGCCCGGCCGGGTACAGGTCCCTGGAATTCGGGCGGCACGTGCCTGCGGGAACCTGCTGTACCGGGCCAGCCGGTGAGCGGTGACCGGGAGGCCACCAGACCCCCGGTTTCCGCCTAGAAGGGGGGGTCCCTGGGGCTTCGAGAGGCGCCAGGCGCCGGAGGTAGTGCGAGGGCCCGCCCCGCCCCCCCGGAGTCCGAGGTCGCAGGCCACTGCCAGGCCCCCCGAGCCGACGGGTCACTGTGCGCAGGGGACGTTCTCTGGGGCGAGTGCACTGTCCCGAATTCTCCGGACCTATGGCAACCTCTGGATTTCTTTAAAGCCACGTCCATCACACTTCGGGGCTCCTTAGGCTGAAATTTCGGCATTTGATGAACAAATACTTGCACCCCCAGCTACACCCATCGTGATAAAGTCGTCTTTTTTCACTTATTTTACGTAATGCGAGGTACCCCTGTCCAGTATGTAATTAGCAGCGGGGGTGATTAACTCGCACCAAGAGCCAGTTTCTCAAGGGGAATCGGCCGAGCGTTTCGAACCACGCCAGGTGACAAGTGTCAGACGGGGAGGGGGGCTTCAGACCCGACCGGCTGCGCAGGCTCCGCACCTGGGTGTCTCAGTGTGGGGACCCGAGCGCCCCTGCCCCACCCCGCCCGGGACTCTTCCAGGGGTCGTCCTCCACCCTTGGCTCCTTTGTCTCTAGCTCCTCCTACTGCAGGCCTCCTTCTCAGGCTCCGGGCCTTTGGGAACAATCTAGAAGCGCCTTAGGATGTAAACAGACTTGAGAGAATATCCCTCCCCTGGCTTATCTCCAGGGTAACCCGGCTCCTCCAACTGGGGCGTGAGACCCGTTGGGAGAGTGAGACAGCGGCGCGGGGCGTCCTGACTCCCTTTAAAACGGGGTGCACAGCATGGAGCCCAGCGCCCACGTGGTGGGTCGTCAGGCGTCTGCGGGGCACACTGTGTGTTTCCGTCCTCAGCGGAGTCGAGGTGCTTAGCCCGGGTTTTCCCAGCGGCCTGGGCTCGAGGGGGGGCGGAAGAGGAAGGAGGGGCGATTGAAACTGCAGGTTTCCTGTCGCCCCTGCTGGCGGTGAGAGGTCACCACGTGGCGGCGGAGGCTGGCGCCACCAGCTGCCCTCTTGCTCTCCTGGCCTGGAGGCCTGGCCTGCTGCTTCCTTTCTGGCCCACTTCTGCAGCGGCCCAGGAGGTTCAAGATGAGCCGTCTCCGGGCCATGCCGGCACCTGTGTCTCCCAGCAAGCCCCTACTTTATATCCCGCCCACCTTCCAAATCCTCCGGTCCTCCAGCTGCCCCCGCCTGCCCGCGCCTTGGTTACTAAATCCAAGGATGGTTTCGGCCTGCCCTCTGACCCTTGGGGAACCACCCTGCTCTCTTTAGGGTCTCAGTAACACCGCCCCCTTCTCCTGCCGAATGGAGACTCTGTCCTTCCCCTCTGCGCACGCGCCTCCTTTCCCTGACCTGTAGCCTGAGCTGCTGGAACGGGACCTGTGTGCAGATGAGTCTGGGAAAAGGCCAGGCCACACCTGGGTGCCGAGGCCACCCTCCCCCCACCAGCCCCACCTGGCCGCCTTCCAGGGCTCCCTCACCAGGTAATGAGCCTACCATCTTCTAGAACCCCAAACACCCCCACAGGGGATCTGGGTGAGTCCTGCCATTTAAGGTCTCTACGTACCCCTGGAATTCCTGCCTTCCCTGCTGTCATTCCCCACCCGCCTCCCTCGGTCCCTGCCCACTGTCCACATGAGCCACCTCACTACTCCTTGCCTCTTCTCAGCCCTGTCTCCACCCTAGAGCCAGGCTGAGCTTTGAGAACACAGACCTGACCCTGTCCAAACCCTCGCTGACACACCGACACCCATCACCTCTAGGAGAAATACAGCTCCTTAGCCAGGTGGGCAAGCCCCTGCCGGGCACCCGCCTTCCTGTCTGGCCCAGTTCCCATGCTGTTTCCTGTTCCTCTCTTCTTTTTCCTTTTTACATCCTCACCTGAGGATATGTTTATTGATTTTAAAGGAAGAGGAAGGGGGAGGGGAGAGAAACATCAATCAGTTGCCTCCTGTGCGCCCCAGCAGGAGACAGAACCTGCAGCCCAGGCCTGTGCCCTGACTGACGGGACCTCTACCCACCTACCTGCCAGGCCCGGATGTGAAAAGGTGAGAAGGGTCTCAGGACTCAGGCACAGGCACCTCCTTCCCAGCGTGAACCCCCACTGGTCCACTCCTGCCTCACCTCCTTTTCTACCCAGCCTCCTCTACTCGACATCTCCTTTTGGGGGGGGGGGATTTTGTTTATTTATTTTTACAGAGAGGAGAAGGGAGGGGGAAAGAGAGGGAAACATCAATTGCTTGCCTTTCACATGCCCCCCACCAGGGACCTGGCTGGCAACCCAGACATGTGCCCTGGCCGGGGTTCAAACCAGCGACCCTTTGGTCCACAGGCCGGCACTCAGTCCACTGAACCACACCAGCTGGGGCACAACTCAGTATTTCTAACTCATCTCTGAGTCCTGCAAAAGAATTAGCTCCTAATTGTCTGCTGAACTTGTCCTGAAGTGATAACTGCTGTCGGGGGAAGCTGACCGTCTTCCTCCTCCGTTAGAAACCTTTGCTGTGCCTCCATTAAGTGGGACATGAGGCACGGACTCTGGATCAAGTGCCCTGGGTTCAAGTCCCGGCTCTGCCGCCACCTGCCGATGTGGCCTGGGCAGGTCACACAGCCTTTGTGCCTCCAGCTCAGCATCTGTGAAACGAGCAGGGAAGTAGCTTCCTGCTAGGGCTGTGCAGAGGCCGAAATGAGCTGTGTGTGGGTTGGAGACGGCCAGGACAGGGGCCGGCCTGCAGCCGCTGCCGGTGCGCGCTCCAGAGTCACTTTCTGGTGTCCCCTTGGATTTCTTCTTCGACTCATGGGTCATTTACGGATGTGTTAGTTTCCAAATATTTGGAGGTTTTCTAGATAACCTTTTTGGTATTGGGTTCTAATACTTAATTCCGCCATCACCAGAGATCACTTTGCGTGATTTAAATTCTTTCACATTTGTGGAGAGTTATCTTGATAAATACAAAATAATCATGTTGAGGGAGAGATGCCAGTCCTTTATAGAAAGTTTTCCAAAATGCAGACTAACGCACAGCATCGGAAGGCACATAGTGGTTGTGTGGGGAGGGGGAGGGTGGGTGGGCGGGGCCACGGAGATGGGGAGGGAGGGGTGCAGAGGGCAGGAGGACGCTTTGGGTGACAAATCTCCCCACTGGCTAGTTTAGGGTGATGGATTCACAGGTGCACGCCTGTGCCGAAATGTATCAAACCATCCCTGAAACTGTCTGGGTTACAGTATATGTGTTATACCTTTAAGCTGTTTTTGAAAAAACTGGTGTTTAGCAAAGACCTGTGTTCAGAACCATGTTCTACGGGGATGTTCAATGGTTCACTCTTTGGAAAGAGGCGCTGTTGACTTGGAGGATGGTGGCAGCTGAAGCACAGTGCACCCGGCCCGGGGCTCCCCATGTGGCCGAGGACCGTAGGAGACGTGGGAGCCCTTCCCAGGAACCCCAGTCAGACCTGCAGCCACTCTGATCATGGGGTGGGTGGCCTTGGGATGGACCAGTGAGACCCAGGGAGGGCCTGTACTTTCGGAGCTGGTGGTAGAGAGAGACCAAGGAGATAGCAGGCTGGCTGAGGCCATGGAGCCCACAGGGTCCTCGCTGCGGGGGCTGTGGTCACCGTGGGGTAGCAGGTGACTGGTTCTGTGTCATCTGTGTTGGGCCCAGACGTCTGGGAGCATCCGAGTGGATGGGTGTCCAGGAAACAGGTGTTGGGGATGCTAGTGAAGGCTGGTGGCAGGGCTGGGTGGGAAGGAAGGGACCTGCCCACACTTGGACAGGTGCTGGGGTCCAAGGACAGCATCTCTGGAAAGCCTGGGAGCTGGGAGGGAGAGGGGGCTGGGGACCGGAGGCTGGCCTTTCAGGGTGGGGGTGGGGGGATGCAGTGTGGGGGCCGAGGGGTGTGGGGCTCTGCCTCCCCGCCCCCCCACCTGCGTCTCCCGTGCCTGCTCTGGGTCAGGCAGGGACTGGTGTGCACAGATCCCCTCCCCCGCCCAGCGGGAGGCAGCTCAGGCGGCGCCCTCAGGAGCTTCTGCCATGGTTGGGGGAGGGCGAGGTCCTTCCACAGGCAGTCGGGCAGCGAGGCCAGTTCGGGCGGTTCTTCAGCCCTGCAGGAACCAGCCGTGTGGCCGGAAGCCCCTCGCTTCCCTTTGAACTCACCTTCAAACCTTCTGAGTCATCCGACTCATCCTTCAACCTCCACATTCTGACAGCTGCCCAGCCTGGTGGGTTTTTCCTTAAAAGCCTCCTGTCTCTTCATGCTCAGGCCCTAGCTCAGGCCCTCCCGCCCGCTCGTTGTGGCCACCTTCAGCTGGCTCTCACCGGATCTATTTGTTCTACGTTCCCGTTCTCATCTGCCCGCTTCCCAGCACAGACCTGCCAGGGCTCCGGGGACACTGAGCCAGCCGTCCCTCCTTCCCCTGGGCCCTTTGTTGCTCCAGCCTCGTGCTCCCGTCTGCACACCGGCCGGGGTGCGCTCAAATCTGGAACACCGGCTACAGACCCCACAGGCCCTACCCCCAGCCCCCAGACTGTCGTGAGCAGGAGGCACCGCTGCTGGCCCCAACCAGGTGGCCTGGAGTTTAAGAATCGAGCAGAGAGATCGACAGGGAGGGAGGAAGGACAGAAAGAACAGAACGTGGAGGGGGGTGGGGGAGGGGGCGGGATGGCGCACCAAGAATACCTGACATTGTTTCCTGGTCTGCTCTCTCAGCCCCACCCCTGACCCCAGGTGGCAGGAAAGGAATGGCCGGCTACCTGGCTACCTGCATGGCTGCCCTCAGGGGAGCGTTCCCACCTCCCCCTGCAGCCCTTCACTGTACCGAGGACAGCAGCGGGGCTAGGACTCTGGTCTGGCCCTGCCAGCTCCCCCGACCCTTCCCTGTCCACTCTCAGCTGCCCCCCAAAGGTGCCTGGAGCTGAGAGGCATGTCATGGGTAGAATACAAAATAAGATTTCTTTCCCTTTCTTTTCCTTCTCCCCCATGATAGCCGAATGTGATTACCGGTAGAATGTGTACCAAATTAGTCAAATGGGTGTTTAATCTTCTGTTCTGGTTGAGATTTTGTTGCAGTTAGTTGCCCAGGAAGGAACAAAGGGACTTTTAACCCCACTCTGACCCCACATGCCTGGTCACCAGGAATGCAGAGACTGATCCATTGCAACCCTGGAACACCGGGACAACGTCAGCCTACCTGCCCACCACTGGGCCGGCTCGGGCTCCGAGATCCTTATCAGAATGCGGGCCTTCCTGTTCCCGAAATCAGTGACGCAGATACTCACCAAGATCAAACCCCCTCAGGGACTCGGGCTCCAAAAACTGCCCATGGCCAGGACCCCCCTCTGGCCCCCACCACACACACCTTCCCTGGGCTTCCCCTGGGAACCTTGCCCCTGACACGCTTCGGGGACGGAGGGCGTGAGTGTTTTTATATCATACTGTTAGGTGTGCACGTACAATCCAATCCCTGTCTGCTTTTTTGGCTGGGCGGTGACAGGTAGCACGAGCCCCGGCTGGGTTGACCTCCAGCTGCGTCCACCTCTGGTTTCGGAAGCCCAGGGCTTGCTCCACCTCCAACCCCTGTCGCCTCTTCGGCAGGTCGGCCCCTGTCCCCGGAGCTCCTCAGCTTGGGGTCTCCTCCTAAGGACAAACTCGGTGCCTCCCCGCAGCTGCTCCTAGCGTAGGGGGCCGACCTCAAACTGGACTTTGTCTCCCTCGCCGCTTTGGCCCAGGCCCGGCTCAGCCCTGGCCCATTCGGCCAGGCGCGTGGGGAAGAACAGCTGAGAACTATTCTTACTAGGTAAGCCTCCACGGGACGTCAGTGGTAGGTTCTTGGAAAGCGAAACGGCACAGTGTCACCCTAGGCTAGTTGACGAGAACGAGACTTGGGTCCCGACAGCCCGTTTCTGGTCTCAAAACATCACCGAACTTCTGGGTGAAGACCTGAAATGTTTCTGATATTCAACATTGAACTAAACGTGAGCTGTACGGACATCTAAGAAAGATGAATAAAAAGGAGGTGATTTTCTAGCCCGTGGATTCCAGTTTGGGTCACAGGTGGCTGGAGCCGCTCCCGGTTACTCACGGTGCCAGGTGGGACCACCCTGGACGGGACGCCCCTCCCCAAGCAGGGCCACTCGCGAACTCACACTGGACAGCGTGGACACTACGTTCACCTTCCTGTGCACGAGTCTGTGATGAGGGAGGAAACCGGAGCACCCAGAGAAAGGCCACCCAGGCGTGGGGACACGGGGCGTACTCCACGGACAGGGGCCCCGGCCAGGAAGCAACATTTTTTTCCTCGTCACATTAAAGGAAGCAGTATTGGAGGAAAAGACGGCACCAGGACGGGCGTGTGTGGCTGTGCAGTCTGAACCCTTCAGCCCGAAGGCAGCGGCGAGCCGTTGGCGCCATCTGGTGGCCAGCTGGTGGGTTGTGCTTGGGGCCTCCCTCTGCGAACAGGCTTTGATGCTGGGGATTCCACCGTTTGCTTCTTTCTGAACAGAATCGGGACAGCGGTAATTATGTGAGCTGCATCCTCCATGCCTCCTCACCCTGACACGTTCGTGCAAAGCTTCTAGCCTCCCACTGAAGCTGACTCTAAGCAGAAGGAGGCATGTTTTTAAATGGAAAAACGTGTGTGTGTGTGTGCAGGCGGGTCCGAGGAGGGGATCCTGGGTGACGGCTGGATCTCAGTGAGGCTGGTGGCCGTGGGGCACATCTTGGGGAAAGGCAGGCATGTGAACAGGCCCACAGAGCGGTTCATTGGGGCCTGGTGAGGCTGGGCGGGTGTGAGCAGCCAGGGCGGAGTCTGTTACCCCGGGGACCGGGCTGCACTCAGCTGGGACTCACCACTCCCAGTGCTTTGAGGACAGAGCCCCGCTCATCCGGGAGCCTGCCGCGTGCTGTGTCCACTTCTGCAGTAGCTTGGGCACATGGGCCCTCCGGCCCCCCAGTCCCTCGGGTTTCGGCAGCAGTGGCGAGGCAGCAGGGAAGGAGGCCTCTGAAGGCCAGCAACCTGGAGGACGGTCACCGGGCAGCGTGGGCCCAGCACCAGCTCTTCCCCCTGTCCCTGTGGTGTCAGTACCCTGGTCTCTTTGTGGGCTGACCAGTGGTGCCTCACCCCCATGCAGGTGGGGCACCTGCCCCTGTGGGGTGCATCACTGCCTCCTGCTCAGGACAGGGGACCAGTCAGAGTCCTGCCCTGGCCGGGAACAGCTTCCTTTCCTGTTCAGATTCCAGGTTAGGATGAGGGTCTGAGGCTATTGAGGCCACCAGGGAGAATCCCAGAGAAGAGATGGATGGGGAGAAGCTTTGAAGAGCCACAAGGGAAGCCAAGCTCCGCACCCCCCCCCCGCCCCCGCCAAGGACACACCACACCTCCTGGTTTGGCTCTGGGGCCAATAATGCCTTTGTTGTTAGGCTGCTGAGAGCTGGGTCCTGCCGCTGGCAACTGGAGATGTGTCATGGAGTGTCCTTCAGTGCCTGCAGGAATTGGTGGGTGGGTGGGTGAGGGGACCCCGGAGGAATAATGAGCTTCCTCTCCTAGGCAGAGCCCAGTGTCTTGCGCACTGAAGAGATGGAACCTTCTTTGCTGCTGAGCAGGACTCCTGGGTCCTGTGAGGAAAGAACTCAGGTCTGTTCCACGCTGCTTGTGTTCAGTCTCTTGATTCTCACAGCCTCCCCTGGACAGCCCGCCAGGGCTGGGAAGCTGAACAGACAGGTCTAGGCTCCCCCAGGCCCTCAGCAGAGGGGCATGTGACCCAGTCCTGGCCAATGAGACGAGGGCACAGCTTGTCACCAGTGGGCGTGGGGGGCATGGTTAATGGTTTGATGGTTTTCCTTTTATTGTTAAGTTGCCTCAAATAATACTTAAAAGTTAGTAGAGGTATAAAAATGATGAAAAAGTTAAATAATGGGCTTTTTATTATAACAATTTCTAGGGTTTTTTAAAGATTTTATTTATTTTTAGAAGGGAGGGAGAAAAGAGGGAGAGAAGCATCAATATGTGGTTGCCTCTCCCACACCCCCCACTGAGGACCTGGCCCACAACCCAGGCAAGTGCCCTGACCGGGAATCAAACTGGCGACCCTTTGGTTCGCAGGCTGGCGCTCAACCCACTGAGCCACGTCAGGCAGGGCTATTCTTTAATATGCCTCGTGTACTCAACTACATCTCAGCATCTGCTTCCTGGAGGAACCAACCTGTGACAGTGTCTCTCAGAGCCCAAAACACCACCTCGGTTTGCAGCTCTGTGCCGTGTATTGATAAGATGACAGGAAAGAGTCGCTTGGAGTAAGCATTCGTTAGATGCCGACACGGTCATGCTGGGGAACAGCCAGGCACGGAAGCTCAGAAGTTTACAGCAGCGAGCATTTGCCTCTTGCTCAGGCATGGGAGAGCCAGCTGGGGCAGCTCTGTCCGCGTGTCTCCTGCTGGGACCCGGGCTGAAGTTGTCCCAGGGAGGCAGGTCCTCGGAGCATGAGAGAGCAAGCCCAAACGCCTTCACAGGAGCACACTTCAAGCCTCTGCTCCCGTCACAGCCACCAGCAGTGACCAAAGCCACATGGCCCAATGGAAAATGGACGGGGAAAGCCAAGCTTGACCACCATGAGGCCGCAGCAGAGGGTGCGGATGTTCACCACCGGGACCAATAATTCACCTGCTGCCAACAGCAGTTCTCGCAAGTTGGAGTAAGACCTGACCTAATCATCAATGGTCAACTCATGCTTCCAGGTTCCGCGTCCGTTCTGGAAGTCTGTCTGTGTCCACTGGCAGGGTTTTCTCTGGGTTTTGGGCGCATGTGGGGGTACCTGGATACCTGGAGATCTCTGGGGCAGTCCTGCAGGTCATTCTGACTAACATGTTTTCTGGGGACTTCGGTCAAGATGGAGGTGTAGGTAGACATGCTTCCCCCCTCCTCACACAACCCGAGAGAGAACTACAACTAAATCTCGAAGCAAACAACACCCAGAACGGTCAGAAAATCGATCTGTATGGAAGTCCGGCAGCCAAGGATTTAAAGAAGCCACACTCATCCAGACGGCAGGAGGGGTGGAGATGTGGCGATGGGTGGAGAGGTGAGATGTGGTGAGAGCGGAAACGGTGGAACGGCGGTCCCATGTTCACGTGTGGTGGGTAAAACTCGGGAGGGACACCTTGGGAGCCCGATCCCAGCCCTAGGCCACACCGCACAGCCTGGGTCCCAGCACAGGGAAGAAAAGTCCCCATAACTTCTGGCTGTAGAAACTAGCGGGGGTTAGGGTGGCAGAAGAAACTGTTGGATTTTCAGGAGACTCCACTTACAGGGCTGGCATGGTCTTAGAATTACGAGAACCGACCCACTCGTATTCAGTGCCACGGGAACAGCTTGAAGGCCACCAGTCGCATGGCCGGGGGTGGCAGGGGCAGTGAAGTGACTGGAAGCAGGACGAGTGCCAGGCAAACCTCCAGAAGCCAGGCAGCAGCACTGTCCCCTCCCCGAGCCCCCCCCCCCCGCCCCCGCCCCATACAGCCGCAAAGTGGTGAAGCGGTTGCCCCGCCCTGGCGAGTACCTAGGGCTCTGCCCCACACAATTTGCAGGAGCCTTTTCTGCAACAGGCCCCACGCTAGTAAGACAAGGAGTCAACAAGCAGAACAGGAACAGAATCGCAGAAATGGAGATCACATGGAGGCTTATCAGTGGGGAGGGGGAGCAGGGCAATGGGGGAAAAGGTACAGGGAATAAGAAGTGTAATTGGTAGGTACAGAATAGATGGGGAGGTTAAAAATAGAGGAAATGGGGAAGCCAAAGAACTTATGTGTACGACCCATGGACGTGAACTAAGGCGGGGGGTGGTGGTGGAAGCTGGAAGGAGGAAAGTACCCGGTGGAGGGAGGCAAAGGGGAAAAGTTGGGACAACCGTAATAACATAATAAAATATATATTAAAAAAAATATTTTCTGGCTTTGCAAAGGCAAAATCCCCTGCTCCTCTATTGCCAATGTCATGCGAAGGTCAAGAATGCTTCTTAGTTCACTGAAACCTGGCTAGCGTTTTCGGCGGAGCCCATTCCGGGGTCCGCATCGCCACTAAATTTAAACCGCTGGGGGGGCGGGGGGGTGGGGTGCAGAACGCAGGCGCGACCTGAGAGCATGCGCAGCCCGACCGCGCTGCTTCCACGGAGCGGTGCGCATGCTCCCAGGGGCAGGCGTGGCCCGCCCGGCGTGCGGAAAACGTGGCGCTCTGACGCTCGGCCTCTCGTTTCCCGGAATCCAACCTACTGCGCCAGGCCCCTCCGCCTCCAAACATGTGGGATCAGGAGATAGAGCAGCACTTCCAGAGCTTGTTACTGTTATCACCGCCCTTACCCAGCGTAGAATTAGTTCCGAGGGTCCGGAGCTGAGGGTCGCTGCCGCCGCCATGGCAGCCTGTGCTGTGGAGCCCAGGAGCCCACGCGGGGGTCCGAACCAACGATGCGGGGTTGTTCTCGCGCGTCTCCAAAACCAGTTCTTAGCTGGAGCTTTAATGGGCCGTGGCCAGCGCCAGTGATCGCACAGCCTCGATCGGCGAGCGGCCCTCCCGCAGGAGCAATGGAGGAAATGAGGTCCCCTCTCCTCGCAGGCAGGTCACCACGTCGCCGCGCAGCCAGTTGTGCCGGCGGGTGAGGATGAAAGCGGAGCTGCGCCCGTGAGCAGCACGCGTGATGGCGTTCCCGGCCCGGGGCTCCGGTCCGCACCTTTCAATGCGAGAAGACAGCCCGACGTGCCAGCCATGCAGAGTCCTCTTGGGAGGTCACGCCTGCCCCTGACCAGCAACGCTGGTCAGCCACGAGAGACCTTACCTCCTGCCCAGTCAGGTCTTTAAAAAAAAAAAAAAAGATTTTATTTATCTCTTTTAAAAGAGGGAGGGAGAAATAGAGGAAGAGAAACACCAATGTGTGGTTGCCTCTCATGGGCCCCCAACTGGGGACCTGGCCCACAACCCAGGCATGTGCCCTGACTGGGAATCGAACCAGCAACCCTTTGGTTCTCAGGCCAGCGCTCAGTCCACTGAGCCACACCAGCCAGGGCGGATCCTGCCTATACTCTAGGCGATCCTCTGCCTTCTGAAGAGCATCTAGATGGCACGTGGGTAAGTGTGTTTGGTTTCCTCAAACATCTGCTTCCTGTAATTATTACAATTTGCACAAAATGCGAGTATCTTAAAACAGGTGACGTCTAACACGGGAGATCGGATGCATATTTGTTACCAGTCCAAACCGCAGGCCCGGGAAGCCTTAAGCTAAGGTGGGGGGAGGTTCGGAGAGTCCATCGTGATCCGTGTAAAGCCACGTGCAGATCAAAGTGCTATGGAAAACAGTAGCGGGTGTGCTTTGTTCACCTCCAGCCTTTACACCCCCCATCAACACCTCGGGCCCACCGACCCGGCCCAGCAGCACCCCGAGGATTTCTACCACGAGACCTCTTGCCACAGCATCCAAAGCTTCTACTGGTGACCATCAGGGCATTTCTGACCGGCGGACAGATGCCCAAAAAAAGACGCGAGCCTTGTATCCAGGACCAGGGACCGCGTGTTTGGCTGCCAGCACAGTGAGAGCCGAGAGGCCCGTCGTCCACTGCAGCGGAGGAGGCTGCTCGCTCCAGGGGCAGAGCATTGCCGGGCGCCGGCGGCTCGCTCCGGGGCCACCCGCGGCGCTGTTGGACGGCCGTCTCGTGCCTGCCGGGCGGAGGCCTTTTCCTTTAGGGATACAGCGTATCTGTAGCTCGCACTTTAAAGAAACAAGAACTCCCTCCGAGCAGGACTGGGTGCTTTCCCTGGCGATGCAGCTGCCCGAGCACAAAAAACGCAGCGTCAATGACCGTGAGTTAGACAGTGGCGTCTGCGGTGGGGCTCGGTCGTGCGCAGGAGCTGATGGGCTGAGGCTCACGAAGGGCGCCCCGTGCAGCCGCCGTGACGGGACGCGGAGATCGTAGTTAGCAACCCGGATGAGGGCCTTTTGGGGAGTATTTCATACTTTATTTATTTTCATTTTTGAATTTAATCTTTCTTATATTTTTCCCGTTACCATTCAGTCCCCTTATACCCCTCCCCCGTGTTTAGTATTTTAATTACCCTCGTTATATATTTCTTATCGTGGGCTGTCATCTTCCAGTACACTTAAAACCAACACAGTCTTTTTAAAAACCTACTGAAGTTCTTGATAATAAACGTTGCCAGTTATATGTCAAAATAAAACAAAATAAAATTAGTTTCGAAGCCTTTTTCCCCCGTAATATGCAGTTTAAAGGCAATGCGGTTCCGGTCCCTCCGCAGCGCAGCCTGCGCTGGGCGGTCGAAGGAAAGGCTGCGGAACCACGCGGCGCAAAGGCCGGGGTGCAGGTGGTGTGGCCCCGGGTGCCCCGGGCCTGGGCCGCCCCTGGCCCTGGCTGAGACCCTGGCCTCCCCCAGTGCCCTGGAGGCCAGGAGGCCCCAGGAGAGGCCAGAGCCACAGCGGGTGCCGGTCCGCGAGTGCTCCACGCCCCTGGGCCGGGCGGCGATGCCCCGGGCACTGTCCTCACTGGAGCTGCCACCTGACTCGGGCCTGTCTGCGGGTGCTGGCCCTTCCGCAAGCTCCACTCTGCCGTGTCCCTGCTGTTGGAGGGAGGGGTTCTTCACTGTTTGTTACAATGAAGAAAGTAAATAAAAACCGCTGAAAAATAAAACAATGACGTTGTCCTGAAAGGCTCCCTGTGAAAACCCGCAGTGCCTGGGACTCGCTGGGCAGTTTCCGTGGGGGCATGTGGGGCCTGCCGGTGAGGAGGGCTCCCGCCGGGCCCTGGAGGACCAGGGGCCCGCTGTCCGTAGGCCGTGGGGACAGTGTGTCCACGCCGGACGCCTGCTGTCTCTGGGAGCTGGGCCTTCGGTGTGTGCCAGGCGGAGGGTGGCTGTGTGATCAGCCCCCAGTGAAAACCCTGGGAGCCGGGTCTCTGCGGAGCTTCCCTGGTGGACACGCTTCAGTGCACTGTCACAGACTCCGTGGGGGAGGAGTGGCATGTGTCCTGCGTGGCCGCCGCGCAGAGAGGATGCCTGGCTGGAGCCTGGTTTCCTCTAGACTTTGCCCGCCATGTTTCTTCTCCGCTGATTTTCTGGGCGCCCCTGCGTTGTAACAAAGCAAAGCCTTGAGGACAGCCGAGCGCCCAGGTGGAAGTCCTCCCCACCAGGCAGCACACCTGGGGCGGTCTCCGGCGACCCGCCCAGCACGGTCACGCTGGGAAACGGGTCGGCCCAGCTGGGGTCGGCCCGGCTGGAGCACTCCGCTGGTGGGCGGGGATGGTCAGGTTCAGCCTGTCTCAGGAATGGTGTCAAGGTGCCCCGGGTTTGCTGTGTTCTCGCCTCCCTGGTTATCTTGTCCCGCCTCCTGCGCCCAGGGGTAGGTCAGAGTGTTTCCCCGGAGTGAAAGGCTCTCGGTCAATTCCGGCGGCAGGGGAAGGAAGGGAGGGCGCCCCCCAGGCAAAGTAAGTGAGCGCAGGTGGGAATCTGGGCCAGGCTCCCCAGGGCCATCGGCTCTTAGGAAAGATGGTGCCACCAGGCGGTGGGCACTGGCAACTTCACATTTCATGCAGAACTGTTCTCCTGGGGTCTCTTGTCTTCCCAGGGGTTCCCTAGATCTCCCCCACCCCGGGACTGGATCTCCGACGTCCTGGGCTGCTGGCCTTTCTCTGGGTTCCCTCTCCTTTGGGTGGAGCGCATCCTCTCATAGCTTCCCGAGAAAAGGTGCCTGCTTGAGACCTTACTGGTCCAAAAATGCCTTTCCTGCCCTAGCCGGTGTGGCTCAGTGGATTGAGCACCAGCCTGTGGACCTGTGTTGCTGGTTCGATTCCCAGTCAGGGCACGTGCCTGGGTTGTGGGCCAGGTCCCTTTTAAGGGTCACTCGAGAGGCAACTGATCGATGTTTCTCTCCCTCTCTCTCCCTTCCTTCCCCTCTCTCTAAAAATAAACAAATAAATACTTAAAAAATGTCTTTCCTTGACCCCCGTACTTGACTGATATTCCACATGGGTTTAGTTAGAGGCAGGGAGAAATTTTCTTCAGAATTTTGAAAGTATTGTTCTCTTTCATGCAACGAATTTTTGCTGAGACCCCCGTGCGTGCCTGGCACCGCCTCCGCCCACTGGAGATGCACCAGGGAGGGCAGAGACCCGGGCGCATGGAGACAGGGTCCCAGCGTCTGCAGTGCCGCCTGCACCGGGCTCTGGGCACAGCTGCCGGTTCCGGACCCTTTGTGTGGTCTCCTCTCCCTCCGCGGGCTTGTAGGATCTTGTCTTTATCCCAAGTGTTCTGAATTTTCACAATGTCGTGCCTAGTCTGGGTTCATTTTCATCCCTTTTGCTGGGTCCCTGGTGGGCTCCTTAGCTCTGTAAACTCACACCCTGCAGTTCTGGACGTTTTTGCATTCTGAATGTCTGTGGATGACGGGGCACTGGACCTTCCAGTGCCGTCCTCTTTCTCATTCCATTCTTCTCTGATTCCTCCTTGTCTTGTTGCTCCTTCTGGGAGGTTTTCTCCAGTTTCTTTTCCAACCCTTCTGGTCTTTTTACTCCTTGGATAGCTTTTAAAAAAATATATATATTTTATTGATTATGCATTACAGTTGTCCCATTCCCCCCCTTTATTCCCCTCCACCCTGCACTCCCCTCCCACCCACATTCCTCCCCTTAGTTCATGTCCATGGGTCCTACATATAAGTTCTTTGGCTTCTCCATGTCCTATACTATTCTTAATCTCCCCTTGTCTAATTTCTACCTACCGTTTATGCTTCTTATTCCCTGTGCCTTTCCCCCATTCTCCCCTCCTTTCTGATAACCCTCCAGGTGATTTCCATTTCTGTGATTTTTGTTTCTGTTCTTGTTGTTTGCTTAGTTTGTTTTTGTTTTTAGGTTCGGTTGCTGACAGTTGTGAGTTTGTTGTCATTTTACTGTTCGTATTTTTGATCTTCTTTTTCTTAGGTAAGTCCCTTTAACATTTCATATAATGAGGGTTTGGTGATAATGAACTCCTTTAACTTGACCTTATCTGAGAAGCACTTTATCTGCCCTTCCATTCTAAATGACAGCTTCGCTGGATAGAGCAATCTTGGATGTAGGTCCTTGACTTTCATGACTTGGAATACTTCCTTCCAGCCCCTTCTTGCCTGGAAGGTCTCTTTTGAGAAATCAGCTGACAGTCTGATGGGAACTCCTTTGTAGTTGACTGTCCCCTTATCCCTTGATGCTTCTAGGATTCTCTCCTCATTTTAATCTTGGCTAATGTAATGATGATGTGCCTTGCTGTGTTCCTCCTCAGGTCCAACTTTTTGGGACTCTCTGAGCTTCCTGGACTTCCTGGAAGTCTCTTTCCTTTGCCAGATTGGGGAAGTTCTCCTTTATTATTTGTTCAAATAAGTTTTCCACTTGTTGCTCTTCCTCTTCCCCTTCTGGCACCCCTATAATTCGGATGTTGGGACGTTTCAAGATGTCCTGGAGGTTCCTAAGCCTCTCCTCATTTTTTTGAATTCTTGTTTCTTCCTTGTTTTCTGTTTGGTTGTTTCTTTCCTCCTTCTGGTCTACTCCATTGATTTGAGTCCCAGTTTTCCTCCCATCTCTATTGGTTCCCTGTGCGTTTTCCTTCATTTCACTTAGTGTAGCCTTCATTTGTTCATCTAATTTGTGAGCAAAATCAACCAACTCTGTGAGCTTCCTGATCACCAGTGCTTTGAACTGTGCATCTGATAGGTTGGCTACCTCTTCATCGCTTAGATGAATTGGCACTGGGGCTTTGATTTCTTCTCCCCTTTGAGCCATTTTTTTTGGGGGGGGGTGGTCTGGCCGTGGCTGTTATGTAGTGAGGGGTGGAGCCTTAGGTGTTCCTCAGGGTGGGGCAGCCCAGCTGCTGGGTAGTGACGCTGTATGTGGGGGCGGGGTCTGAGAGGGAACAATGGTGCTTGCTCTGCTCTCTCTTGGATTCCAGTCCCTTCCACTGCTTCCCCTTCACCTGGATTATCTGCATGTGAATGTGGGACCACCTGGTCAGCCAGCTGTCTTGCACAGCCTCACTGGGTCTGCACAGTTGTCACCCTGTGCCCAGGGTCCACTAGCCGCCACCTGTGGGCCTGGGGTCTGCTAGCTGCTGCTGCCTGCGTGCCCGGGTCCGCCAACCTCCACTTTTTCCTGCCACAACTCTGCCCCTCTTACCGGTCTGGATGAATGGTTGTTGGACTTCTGTACAGTTCAATTTTCTGTCAGTTCTGGTTGTTTTCTTGTTTCTAAATCTTTGTTGTCCTTAATTTTGGTTGTGCGAGGAGGCACAGTGTGTCCACCTATGCCTCCATCTTGGCCAGAAGTCTGTTTTTTTTTTTTTTTTTTAATTTTTAAATTTGTTGTTGTCCTTCATTTAATTGTTGGAAGAGGCACAGTGTATCTGCCTACACCTCCATCTTGGCCAGAAGTCTTCCTTGGGTAGTTTTTACTAACAAGAATTCTTTATTTTCTGAAATTTCTTACAAAGATGTCATACTGGTTTGTTTCATGGATGCAGTCTCTACGTATCTGAGAATAGCGTTTGTTTTAAAATTTCCACCTCCTTGCACAGTCTTTTCCCCCAACGTGGCTTTTTTCTTGTCCACTTGTTTTGGCCTCAAAAACTAACAGGTAGAGGCTTTTCTCAGATGTATGAATGGCCCTTGGTTGTCCACTTATGATTAAGAGCTGGGGGCAAAAAAAAAAAAGGAAAAGAAAAAAGGAAAACCTCTTTGGAAGATCTGGGCACATGGGTTTTAGGACTTCTAGACTTTGGGGTTCATTGTAAGGTAAACTGCGTGGGCCATTTCTTGGGGGGAACTCTTATGCTTATGTCTTGGGAATTGTCAGCTTTGTTACAGAACAGACCTGAGGGAGTGAATGACATAATATTACTGTATGGACCCCACCATTGTGCTCCAGAGGTCTCCCACCCTGTACTAGGTTCGCCTTGCCCACCACCAGGGAAAAACATCTCTCAATACTAGAGATTGATGAAAAGAAAAGGGAGTATTTATTTAAAGAGTTACACAAACTTAACAGTATTGACTTAATGTCTTCGCTGAGATCCCAAAGTCCTTCCTCCCCCCTCTGCCTAGTCTGGGGTACCGTGTCTCAGAAGAAGAAGTAGAAGTCCGTGGTTCTTCTCTGCCCCAGCCGCGTGGTCCCAGAAAGACCCCCCATGGCTGTGGCGTGTGGGTTTAAATCCCAGCGCCAATCTTCCTCTGCTGCACCATTTCCAACTCCTCCCACAATTGGCCACAGCTGCCAGCACTCCCGTATCCTTCCAGCTTTGCTGGGCTGCCATAGTAAGTCCGGGCAGGTGTGGCCCTGTGGTGAGGAGCCAATCATCTCCAAGCTCTTACACAGGCTCTGTAACCAGGGGGAGTTGCCTCCCAGTTACATCATGGGTTGAAGTCACTCCCATCCCCCTGGCTCAAAGCATAAGCATGGCCACAGCTGTTTAACACATCTGTGAAACCAGTTAAAGGTTATAGACATGTTAGATGAGCGTTCTAGAGGTTGTCTGCAAAACTGTTGCTATGCAAAATAACTCTCAATAGCCCTGCTCCTTGTGTCCCATCCTCCAGCTCAGACTTGTGGGAGTGAGGACATACTATGTATATATATTTTTCTGATATTTCCTGGACACTGAGTTCTGGACCCCATTACAAATCCATATTTGCCCCCCACCCCCACCTCCTGGCTACACCCTGTTACAGTTTCTCCAGAAAAGAATCTTTTAAAATTTCTTCATGGAGCCGTGGCTGGTGTGGCTCAGTGGATTGAGTGCAGGCTGAGAACCAAAGGGTCGCCGGTTCAATTCCTAGTCAGGGCACAGGCCTGGTTGCAGGCCAGGTCCCAGTGGGGGGCACGTGAGAGGCAACCGCACATTGATATTTCTCTCCCTCCTTCCCTTCCACTCTCTCTAAAAATAAATAAAATCTTTAAAAATAAAAAAAGAAAGCCATATTAAAAAAGTAAGATTTCTGCGTGGAGAGCAAGGATGTGGCTGTCCGTGTTCTGGGGGCCTAGTGGAGGGGAAAGGAGGGGGCCCAGCGTTCAGTAACCATGTGCTCACTTAATCCCGTTCTCAAGAGACTGCATGTGACCTTAATTTGGTCAGTACCCCCCCCCCCCACATACAGAAGCTCTTTGTTTTCCAGAGAATGACCTTCCGGTCCTCTGCTAGGATGAGGAACCTACGTTTGCCAGGACTCGTGTGGGGCGAACTCCAAGGGGTGGGACTGCTGGGTGGGAAGGTGCATTTCGGATTTGTGTTCGTTATTCTCTGTGGAGCTCGCGGCGATTTACACCACCCCCGGCCACACGTGAGAGTATCTGTTTCCTCCTACGCTGTAAACAGTTACCAACCTTTCCGATGGGGAGAAAGGGGCAAACACTGTATCCATCTACTTGAATTACATTACATCGTCCTTAAGTTTGAGCCTGAGCGTCTTTCCCGGCTGAGGGACCTTCCCGTTCATTTCCCTGTTTTCTCTGTCAGCCTTCGCCCGCACCATGCCCTTGGGATGGTCGGTCTGCCTGACATTGCTAGGTGCTCATTTCTGCTTCCAGTTTTCCGTTTGTCGCTTTTGCTAATAATGGTTTATCAGGAAACCACTTTTTTTTTTTTTTTGAACAAAGCAAACACTTATTTTCTATGCAAAGGTGACTCGGAGAATTTATATAAAGGCGCGGGGAAATCAGAGCACGGAGCTTCCAGCACGAACTGCTTGTTTCTATGTCCTTGGCTCATTTCTCTCCCTACTGGGTTATTTTTCCTTATAACTGATTGAAAGAGGCATTTTTATTTTTAGGGATGTTACTCCCTTGCCGTATGTGTTACAAATATTTTTTGCCAAGTTTGTTGTCTTTTTAAATGATGTTTTGTGCCGTGCAAAATGCAGAATAAAAGTATCCTATGGCTTCTGAGTTTCGGCCTATATTTAGAAAAGCCTCCCCCATTTCAAGAATAAAAATAGATTTATTCAACTAGTTTCTTTTTGCATTCTTATGGTTAACTTTCATATTTACATCTTTGCTCCATCTGGAGTTTATTTTGGAATGAGAAGGGAAGTAGGAATCTATATTTATTTTATTATAAATGGTTAGTTGTTTCAGTGTCTTTTATTAAATCAGCCCATGGCCATCTCTATCATACGTCCACTTTTACTGGGGTCTAATCTGTACCCTTGTATTCCAAAATCTTTTCTTAAAGATTTTATTTATGTATTTTTAGAGAGAGGGGAAGGAAAGGAGAAAGAGAGGGACAGAAACATTAATATGTGGTTGCCTCTTGAGCGCCCCCTACTGGGGACCTGGCCTGCAACCCAGGCATGTGCCCTGACTGGGAATCGAACCGTCGACCTTTTGGTTCGCAGGCAGGTGCTCAATTCACTGAGCCACACCAGCCAGGGCTCCATTGACTTTTGAAAAAGATTGCATTTGCTTAGGTAGAGAAAGGGGAAAGCAGGGAGAAAGAGAGAGGGAGAAACATAGATCGGTTGCCTCCCGTACACGCCCCGACCAGGGGCCTCGCCCACAAGCCAGCCGTGTGCCCCACCTGGGAATCAAACAGGTGGCTTTCTCCTTCATGGAAGGACACACAGCCAACCGAGCCACGCTGGCCAGGGCTCCACTGACGTTTTTAATTAAAGAGGCTTAATAATATGTGTTAACATTCGGGAGAAAGGTCCTCCCCCAGCATTACTCTTCTTTTTCAGAATTTTCCAGTGACTCTTATTTATTCTCCAAATTTCAATAGGTTTTCTTTTTTAAAAAGATTTTATTTATTTATTTATTTATTGAGAAAGGGGAAGGGAGAAAGGGAGGGAGAGAAACATCTATCCGTTGCCTCTCTCACGCCCCCCTACTGGGGACTTGGCCTGCAACCCAGGCATGTGCCCTGACTGGGAATCGAACTGGTGACCTTTCAGTCTGCAGGCTGGTGCTCAATCCACTGAGCCACACCAGCCAGGGCATCAACACAGGTTTTGTAGGGTTTTATTTCTTTTTTTTTTATACATTTATATTGCCATATGATTGCCATTGTAGCAGTATCTAACACCTCTGTTTCCTCACATGATTATCTTTTTCTTTCAAGTGGAGAGAGCAATTTAGATCTATCCTCTTAGCAAGTTTGATGTTTATGGTGAGAGTTTTGTTGTTGACAATCCCTGCACTGTGCATTAGATCTCCAGGACTTATTTGTCCGGGAGCCACAAGTGTGCAGCCTTAAATAACCTCTCCCCCAACCCCCGGCCCCTGGTGACGCCACCCCACTCGGGCGCGTTTTCTTTCAGTTCAGTTCTTCTCATCCTCACGTTTAAAGGGATGGCACACGGTGCTTGTCTCTCTCTGTCTGACTTATCTCACTCATTTCCACAAACGCTAAGAAAACCCTGTGGGTTTGGATTTGAACCGCGTTCAGTTTCTCCACTGATTCAGAGAGAACTGGCGTTTTCAAAATGCTGAGTTTTCTTTCTGGAGAACAAGGTCTTCTCACGCATTTTAGCTTCTTCGTAGAATTTTGCGGTCGGCCTCACGTGGTTTCTGAGCACTTGCTCAGCACGTTCTGAGACATCGCGCAGCTCAACCCCAGAGGTGCCGTTCGCATGGCAGTCGGTGCGGTTCAAGGCCCCACTGCCCCGCGGGGAGGCACTAGCACCCCCAGGTATAGTCTGTACCCTATTTTGTTATTGTGTGGCACTTTCTTCTTAAGGAAGTTTTAATTGAACTTATTGGCGAGGCATTGGTTGATAAAGTTATGTACGTTTCAGGTGTACAAGTCTATAATGCGTCATCTGTATCTCGTATCGTGTGTTCACCACCCAAAGTCGAGTCTCCTTCTGTCCCCATTTATGCCCCTTACCCTCTTCCCTCCAGCACCAGACTGTTGTCTGTGTCTGTGAGTTTTGTTTTTAAGATTTTATTTATTTATATTTAGAGGAGGGGAAGGGAGGGAGAGAAGCATCAATGTGTGGTTGCCTCTCGTGTGCCCTCTCCTGGGGACCTGGCCTACCCTGACTTAGAATCGAACCAACGACCCTTTGGTTCACAGGCCGGCGCTCAGTCCACTGAGCTACACTCATGGGGCATATGAGTTTGTTTTTTGCTTAATCCCTTCGCCGTTTTCACTCAGGTCCCCCACCCTCCTCCCCTCTGACAGCTGTCTATTTTCTGTATCTATGGGACTGTTTTTATTTCATTTGTTTATTTTGTTCATTAGATTCCACGTAAACTCGTGTGATGTTTGTCTTTCTCTGGCTTATTTCATACTCCATCTATGGTGATAGTTTCTTTTGTGATATTTCAATTAGTTACTATTTTGACATGAGAAAGTTAGTGATGTTAGAATATTATTATTTTTTTTAAAGATTTTATTTATTTAGGATAAACCAGGTCACACCGGAGCCCAGCGAGGGAAGTGTCTTGCCGGAGCCTGCTACTTGGTGGGACGCTGAGGAAAACCTACCACCAGGTAGACGCCGTCTGTCCCCATGGCTAAAGGCGACCCCAACAAGCCGAGGGGCGAGATGTCCTCGTATGCCTTCTTCGTGCGGACCTGCCGGGAAGAGCACAAGAAGAAACACCCAGACTCTTCCACCAACTTATTCTGAGTTCTCCAAGAAATGTCCGGAGAGATGGAAGACCATGTCTGCAAAGGGAAAGCAAAGTTCGAAGATATGGCAAAGAGGGGCAAGCCTCGCTATAACAGGGAGATGAAAAGTTACGTTCCTCCCAAAGTTGATAAGAAAGGCAAGAAGATCCCAGCGCTCCTAAAAGACCTCCGTCTGCCTTCTTCCTGTTTTGCTCTGAACATCGCCCAAAGATCCAAAGTGAACACCCTGGTTTATCCATGGGGGACACTGCAAAAAAATTGGGTGACATGTGGTCTGAACAGTCAGCCAAAGACAAGCAACCACACGAACAGGAAGCAGCTAAGCTGAAGGAGGAGCATGGGAAGGGTATCGCCGCACAGCGTGCCGAAGGCAACCGTGAAGTGGGGGAGAAGCGACCTGGCAGGCCAACAGGCTCAACGAAGAAGGAGGAACCGGAAGAGGGGGAGGGGGAAGAAGGGGAAGAGGAAGAGGAGGAGGAGGATGAAGATGAAGAATAAAAGGCTACCCTGTAATGATGCGTGTGGAGTATGTGCGCGCTCAGGCAACTGTTTGCTAAGAATGTGAATTCAAGTGCAGCTCAGTATTAGCTTCAGTAAAAAACTACAGATTTTTGTAGCTGGTACGATTCTACGTAGAGAAAATGCTTTTTTCAAAATGCAGGTTGTAGCTTTTTGACGGGGGCTACTACATACAGTCAGATTTTAAGGCTTCGGATGTTAAAAGTTTCTAAATATTTAATGGTTTCTGTAATTTCTTGACTTGTGTACAGTAGCACAGCAAACTCATAGGAATTAGTATCGATAGTAAATTTTGGGTTTTTTTAGAATGTTGGCATTTTGTTTTATAAAAATGTTGTAATAAAATTATGTATGTTAAAAATATTTATTTATTTTTAGAGAGAGGGGAAGGCAGGGGTAAAAGGGGGGAGGGAAACATCAACATGTGGTTGCCTCTCATGTGCCCCCAACTAGGGACCCGGCCCGCAACCCAGGCATGTGCCCTGACTGGGAATCGAACCGGTGACCCTTTGGTTCACAGGCCGGTGCTCAATCCACTGAGCCACACCAGCCAGGGCAGAATATTAATTTATTTAAAAGATTTTATTTGTTTATTTTTAGAGAGAGGGGAAGGGAGGGATAAAAAGAGGGAGGGAAGCATCAGTTGGATGCCTCTTTTATGAGCCCCAATCTGGGACTGAGCCCGCAACCCAGGCATCAAACAGGTCACCTTTTGCTTTGTGGGACCACACCCGATCCACTGAGCCACACTGGTCAGGGCTGAACACTAATTTTATAACCTGCTGCCCTATGACATTGTCTTATTAAGAGTGTTCTAGTCAATTCTCGGGTTTCCAACATCACTTGCATGGTCATAAATAACGGTTGCTTCCTTTTGAACTGTCACTGACTGCGCTGGCAGTTCTCACACAGCCCTGAGGAATGGGATTATGAGTAGAACTCATGTCATGCCTTTTCACCTTATATCCAGTGCTTTTTTTTAAAAACTTTGTTTTATAGATTTTATTTATTTATTTTTAGAGAGGGGGAAGGGAAGGAGAAAGAGGGAGAGAAACATCAATGTGTGGTTGCTTCTCATGCACCCCCTACTGGGGACCTGGCCTGCAACCCACACATGTGTCCTGACTGGGAATCGAACCAGTGACCCATTGGTTTGCAGACAGGTGCTCAGTCCACTGAGCCACACCAGCCAGGACAATCCAATGCTCCTTTTAGGTACATGTTCAATCCACTAAGCAGCTGCTGAGCACCAATTACCTACAAAGCATTGCTTTATGTAAGGCATGGTAAAAAGGAAAATAAATTGTTCAACATCCAAATTCATATTTTCTTTCCCAGTAAACAGATCTAGAGCCACAACAAATATCCAGTTGGTAATTCTTTTTTTTTATTATTGATTTTAGAGGGAGAGGAAAATGTGGATTTGTTGTTCTGTTTACTGATGCACTCATCAGTTGATTCTTGTATGTGCCCTGACCAGGGATCGCATCTGCATCCTTGGTGTATCAGGACGATGCTCTAACCAGCTCAGCTACCTGGCCAGGGCCTCCAGTTGAAAATTTGTATGCTGTTAAAATCTTCCCAACAAATTCAATATTCTACTCTATTAAATGGAAACATGGCCCCAGAGGATAATTAAGACAGTGTTTTGGTTTTGGGGAGAGAGAATTGGAATGAGCTGAGACTAAGGAAATGACTGCACAGTGGGCACGCTAAATATTTACTCAAAAGCCAAACACATAAAATAAATAAGGGGCTGAGCCCCGCCCCCACACAAGCTGGAAGCAGAGCTGAGTGAAGGCTCAGCAGCGGGAGCCTCAGGCTGAGCGGAAGCTCAGGGGCAAGGGATGAGAAGAGAAAGCAGGAAGCACATGTGTTCGGCATGTGAGCTGCCATCACGCAGAGCCACCAAGCCAGGGAGGCACGATCCACGATCCACGGCACAGTTAAGCATTAACGCAAAGTGCCAACAGCTACAGACCGTGTCTCAAACGGGGTGAGCCATTTGTTTGGCAGATGCATTCTGAGCACCTGCTGGAGGTCAGGCCTCATCTGCTGTATAGACACAAAACGCTGAACAGAAAAGACAGGTCCCAGCCCTGGCTGGTGTGGCTCAGGGGACTGAGTGCCGGCCTGTGAACCAAAGGGTCACAGGTTCGATTCCCAGTCAGGGCACATGCCTGGGTTGTGGGTCAGGTCCCCAGGAGGAGGTGTGCAAGAGGCAACCATATATTGATGTTTCTGTCCCTCTCCTTCTCCCTCCCTCCTCCTCCATCTAAAAATAAATTAATAAAATCTTTAAAAAATAAAAAAGACAGGGTCCCTGTTCTCAAAGAGCTTATAGTCCATCAGTCCATGGAGGTGGATGAAAATGCGTGGGAATGTAATAAATACGTTATTAGAAACTGTGGTAAGTGCTGCAGGAAACAAACAAGTGATGTAATTTAGACTTGGGGCGCCAGGGGAAGACCCCCCTGAGGAAGCAGCCCAGAGGCGGGGACCTGCAGGACGAACGGGAATAGGAAAGAGCGCACCAGGCCAGGGCCTCGGGGACCTCTGGTTCCAGTTTAGAGGCCAAGGCTGCTTTCTGTCCCCTCCGATGCCCTGGAGGTGGGGGAGGAAGCCTAGCTTATGCCCAGGCACGAAAGCGCAGGTGTGACAGGTGGGAGGAACCACAGTGTGTCACAGCTCAGCAAGGGGCATGCAGGAATGGGAACACCAAAAGGGGAAGGAAAAACAAAAGATAAAAGTATGAGGAAGATGGAAACGGAGAAAACTGGAAACACATCCGGTGTGTGTTGTGCACGTGACCGGTCTTTGCGATGCGCACAGGGCTCTAAGCTCTAAGGACAGAGGCGGCCCGGGTCCTCCTCAGTGGGCCCAGAGCCTCGCCGGGCGAATGCCACCAGCAGTCCGTCTCCTGGAGAGCGAGTGTCCCCCCAGAGGACCCCCTGTGCTCTCCAAGACTAGATCTGTTTGACATCACCACCTGCATTCTTGTTTTCCCAAATGCGAACTCCTGAAACGGACTTTTAAGGAACAAATGCATTTTACTTCCAGTCACAGGTGCCCAGACACGACCCACAGGGTCCCGTGGCTGGAGACCACCCGGCTCTCCGGCGGCCCCTGGCGCCGCGGCCGAGGCCCGCGTACAGAGCACCCGCGCTCCTCTTCACCACCCCCACTTACGGTTCTCAGATACAGCAGGTGGAAGTCCTTCCAGATGCCCTTCACCTTGAGCTCCCGTGCTCTGTCTCCCTCCGAAGAGACGGACCCACAGTATTCACTGGGCTGCTTGGACAGGCTGGCATCGAACCGGTCACCGGCCGAGCTTAACCACCAAGGACAAAGCCGGCCCAAGTTCTGGCTACAACAAATGATGTCCTCCTGAGGGTGCGGCTCTAGGGCACTCTCCCCATGCAGCCGGTTCTGTGTCCGTGAGGGACTGAGTGTCTCGGCCTTGGGACAACCGATCCCTTTTCTCCGTACGTTTTCCCCTTCGTCACCGTGCCTTGGAGCCCCCGTTTCTGCCTTCTCTCTGTGGTCTAAGGAAATCGAAACGACACGCATGGAGTCGTGTTGGCATGATGGGGCGGGAGTCGGCTGTTTTTGAGGCCGGGACCCTGGAGGTGGGGTGACTGAGGTTTTGTTCTTACTTGTTGAACGAGAGCGATTCTGTCGACAGCCACCGGCACCGCGGCGAATTCCTGGCACGACTGCCCACCGTGTGCTCTCTGCTGCGTCTCCTCCTCGAGGGCATGTTCACCGGGGATGGGGGAGGTGGGGGGCAACGCAGGGTGGGAAGTCGCTCTGGAGCCTGGTGGCCCAGGGGAGGCAAGAGGGACCGTTACAAGGACATGGTGGAGAAACTCGTTTTCAAAACAAGAGGTGTCTTTGATCCTAGAAGAAAAGGGTTAGAACAAGTTCAGACGAGACAAAAATGCAGGTACAACTTGGAAGTTAAGGAGGCTCATGTCTTAGGTGGGAGACCCCCAGACTGGTTCTCAGAGCCCCGAGTGTCTTGGTAACTTTTTGGGGTCACCCCTAGACCAACAGAATACTGGCAGGTCCGTTTACCAGGTGAAGCGAAACCACCTAGTAAGTATTTACTCCTAATAATTTAGCAGCTGTTTGAGACCTAAGTTGGGCACTATACAGAACGCACTCCAGTGTTGATTCAACGGCACACACCCATTTAAAGTGTACAGTTCAGTGCTTTTTAGCACATTCAGAATTGTGCAACTATCCACACAATCAATGGAACATTTCCGTCGCCCCGGAAGAAACCCTGTACCCAGTCAGCCAGCCATCCTGCCCCCTTCCCCTACCACCTCTAGGCAACCTCTCCCGTCTCCCGTCTCCACAGACGTGCCTGCCCTTGACATTTCATGTAAACGGGGCATCACACGGTCTGTGGCCCGCTGTGTCTGCTCCTTTCATCCGGCACCAAGTTCTCAAGGCCCACCCACGTGGCACGCGGCACACCACCTCGTCGGGGCTGCGCTCCTCTTTCTGGCCAGGTAATATTCGGGTGTGTGGAGAGAGCGTGCTTGGTGCGTCCGTTCGTCAGTGCAGGGACATTGTGCACGCTTCTACTTCGCGGCTATGACAGGTGCCGCCATGGACGTTCACGCTTGCGTTTTTGTGCGGACACGTCCTCGCTTCTCTGGGGTGCACGCCCAGGAGGGGAATTGCTGGCTCGTTGGTCGCCGTTTGGACACCGGAGGGACGCCAGGCTGCTCTCCGAAGCGGAGGCGCTGCTCTGCGTTCCTGACGGCGGCGAGCGAGGCCCTGACGTTCTCCACGTCCTCGCCACCCACCCATTTTATTTATTTATATATTTTTAAAGAGTTTTATTTATTTATTTATTTTTAAGAGAGAGGGAAAGGGAAGGAGAAATAGAGGGAGAGAAACATCAATGTGTGGTAGCCCCTCATACTCCTCCAACTGGGAACTCAGCCGGCAACCTGCAACCTAGGCATGTGCCCTGACTGGGAATCGAACCAGCAACCTTTTGGTACAAGGGCCAGCACTCAGTCCACTGAGCCACACCAGCCAGGGCTATTTATTTAGTTTCAGAGAGAGGGAAAGGGAGGGAGAGAAACATCAATCAGTTTCCTCTTGTATGCCCCCAACCAGGGGCCTGGTGGGAATTGAACCGGTGACTTGGCAGTTTGCAGGGATGATGCCCAACCCACTGAGCCACACAAGTCAGAGCTCTGGCTCATTCTTGATGCCTCCCTTTCTCTCACAAACCACAAATCTAAGCTGCTGGGAAATCCTCTTGGCTTTACCTTCAGAATACATCTGGGATTCTCTAACCTCTCTTAGTCTCCGCTGCCACCACCGAGTTCCAGCCTCTGTTGCCTCTGGCCTGGGCTACTGCAGTTAGCCTCCCGAGTGGCCCTTCCACCCTTGCTTCCCGCTGGCTGTCCACTCTCAGATCAGCAAACACACAGATGGGAACCCCTGCATCGGCTTCCCTGCCCCCCCCCGCTGCAGCGGCACCGGCAGACTTGTCGTTCCTGGAACCGGCGTGGGCATGGCCCGCTGACGTCCTAGGCCCTGCTGCAGCTCCTTCCCCAGGTGGGCCAGGGCCACAACCCCCCCCCCTTCAAGTCTTTGTGGAAATGTCACCTTCCCATTGAGGCTTATCTTGATCACTGCAATTTAAACTGCCAACTTCCCAAACACTCCCGAGCCCCCTTACCTTGCGCTCCCTCTTTTCCCAGCACGGTCTCTGCCTGGGCTACTTACTTGTGTTTATGGTTATCCTCTACCTGCCCCTTGCACGAACACAAACTCCATGAGTGAGGGACTTGTTCGCCGACGCCTCCCACAGGCTAGAAGGTTGTTCGTGAAATGAGAGCACAGATGGATCGTGTACGAAGCATCTTATTCCTTCTTAAACAGTCGTCGCGTAAGAGTGACGCATGTGGGCACTAATATTTGAGGATATGAAGCGGGATCGGGGTCCCTCACGTCTCTGAGTGTGCCTGCAATCCGACTGAAAGGCGGCGTGGGCACACGAGAAGGTAAGTATCAATACACGAGCATCAGCATACGCTGATTAATACCAAGAGAGGGTAATGGTTTGGGACATTGCGCATGACACGTGAAAGCTCGGGAAGCGCCACAGAAGTGTAGAGAGGTACTTTGTGAATCTGGGGAGAAGGTGGTCACACCTCTTTGAAAATCTGATGAAAGCTAGAGACTGGAAAAATATACCGTATTCTTCGGACTATAAGATGCACTCCCCCCTGCAAATTTGGGAGGAAAATGGGGGTGCATCTTATAGTCCGAATGTAGCTTACCTGGCTCGCTGTGGGGGGGCAGGGGCCTATGTTATTTGTTATTAATATTTTACCACATTTCTTGCTTCAAAATTTTTTTTCCTATTTTCCTCCTCTAAAACCTAGGTGCATCTTATGGTCCGGTGAGTCTCATAGTCTGAAAAATATGGTAATGAACAGGTACACAAACTTTTGAGTATCATTACAAAGAATGTAAACATTTTCTGAAGCCAGCCATGTGTCCTGAATCGAGAATTCTTGCTTTCAAACGTGGTTTTATCACCTAGGGCGGGGCTATCAAACACATTTTCAAGGGGTGGGGGGGGCACATTAGCCTCGAGGTTGCCTTCAAAGGGCCGAATGTAATTTTAGGACTGTGTGAATGGAACTACTGCTCAACAGTTAGGCGAGAGCTCAGTGCTGCCGCCGGATAGAAACAGGGTGCCAGGCCAGATAAAATGAAGTGGGGGGCTGGACGCGGCCCCCGGGCCTTGTTTGCTACCTGTGACCTAGAGCTTGGGAACGGCTTGGTGGAGACGGCGCTTACATGAGTTCTGAAGAACCAGCTGGGAAGGGGACAGCAGAGGGAAGGAGGTTCTCCTCCAGCAAGAGGAGGCCGAGGGTGGAGCAGAGTGACCGGTATGCAGGGGCTCTGCAACCCATGAGCGGGGCGGGCTGACAGTGGCTGGGGGTGTGACTTAAACCACACGGCCACTGCAGGTTGTTGAAAGTTCCCAGGAGCATGAATGCAACGTCTGAAGTATTGGGCCCTGGCTGGTGTGGCTCAGTGGATTGAGTGCTGGCCTGTGAACCAAAAGGTCGTCGGTTCAATTCCCAGTCAGGGCACATGCCTGGGTTGTGGGCCAGGTCCCCAGTGGGAGGCATGCGAGAGGCAATTGATGTATCTCTCCTCCTTCTCCCTCTCTCTCTCTCTCTAAAAATAAATAAATAGAATCTTTAAAAAAAAGCAAATTAATTTGGAAGTTGTTTATAAGAGCAACACTGAGAGAAAAAGTGGAATTAGGGAAATCATTTGTAAAGTCATTATATAATGCTCCAAGTTCAAGGAATAGGAAGGGAAACTGATAAAGTTTAGAAAGGAATGAATTTGAGGCACAAATCCAGTTAGAAACTCCCAGTATGAAACTAAAAATCAGAAATGAACTTCGGGTAAAGTCAGTTATACAAATTGGGGTGTTATTTACTGAATCATTGAGTTTGGAGCAGTAAAAAAGTACAAGGAAAAAAGTGTTAAGATGACAGATTATTCAAAGGCTTTGGATGGGACAAAATGAATGGTATATTTTAATTGTGATCAAAATAAAGTTGTTAAAGTTATATAGAATAAAACTCTAATAGAATATAGGTATTCTGGGTAATTGAAAGTTGTGGTTGAGGGCTAATAATTTTTGTTTTAATGTTTGCTTGCTGAGTTATTTTTTTCCTCCAAAAAGTATTGTGATGCTTTCCCCCCCTTGATAATAAGGGAACACAGTTGAATCAGTTTTAGATGATTCAGGATGTCACTATCCCTCAAAGCGATCATTATAAATACACGTTTTCAATGTAAAAATAACTCAGTTATATAAATTGGGATAAATCCATGGTGACCACAGAAGACATTCTGGTGTTTTAAAAGACTCTTGCTGTCTATTTGACCCTTTAGTAAATGCAGATAACATAAAACAGTAAAAACAAAAACAATTTAAAGTATTTTAGAGATCTATTAATTAGTAGAATTTCAGTGCTTTTTTGCCAACATGTATGAAGGATAAGGGGTGTTAGTGTCAGATGCATTGTTACATCATTGGCAGTTTCCACTGGCATCTATCTGCTTTGTGATTCATAAGATGATTATAATTTAGACTCCTCTTACTTTAGAACTTACCTCCCTCCCATTCTCCTGTGACCCTCTAGCTACGATGTGACCTTAAAGGAATAGTTCATTCTAGCTGTAACAAATGTTGCCCCGCCCCCATCCCAGAATTCTATCAGAATGTTTCTGCCACTTAAGAAACTTGCTTATTCTAGTGCAACATGCCAAGAAGCTCAGGTATAAATTACTGTTTCACCTTCAACAAGTGTGCTTGTCCTCACATACCTAGACATGGTACAGTACACTGCATTCTCAAAACAATGTCTGGGAAACAATTTTTGCGGATTCTTCTTGAGCCTTTAAAAACTCAGTGGTCTCTAAGTTTATTAAGGGCTCTTAATAAACGACTGAGCAAGAAAAGTGAATCTGGTTTCCTCTGGTTTTCCTCTGAGATTTCCTCTGGTTCCCGTACCCTCCCCCTTTAAACACCTGGTGAAGACAAACTTAACAGAAGTGACGACACAACCTACCTTTCTTAAAATCAGCCAACGCTATTACAGGTATTCAGATATCTGACTTGCAAACACATGTGCTGTGTGTACGTATACACTACTCTCCCGCTACCTCGCCGGAAAAGCATGGTGAAGCGCAAAAATCGGGTCCCCAGGGTTCCTTCTCGGAAACTGACGCAGGTCGGTGCCGAGGGGATCCCGACCGTCGCCCTGGGTGCCCGAGGAGAGGCCCCAAGGAAGGGGGACCGCCCTCACCCCCTCCCCGTGGCAGAACATTGGGGCTCCAGCGCTCCCTTCGCGGCAGAAGGGGGCGGCGGCCGAGGCTGCTCTGTTCCCCAGATCCTCCGGGTCTCTGGGCCCTTCGGGTAACAGCCGCACCCAGCCAACCTCCACGATCCCGACCGCAGCCCGGTGGCGCCTTCCCTCACGCTACTCCAGCCGGGCGGGGAGGCAGAGATAAGCGCACCACTACTCCGCCCCGGGGCGGAGCCGGCCTTACCTGCACTGCCAGAGTACAGACTCAGGCCGCGCCCAGGGGAGGAGCCTGCGGACGCCCCGCCGCGTGGAGCGCCAGGTGAGCACGCCTGCGCAGTCGGGCCGTAAACAAGCCCGCCCCTTCCCCTAGGCCTGCCTCTGGCGGGCGGGCTCGCGGGTGGGAGGGGCCACGACGAAGAGGCGGGGGGAGAGCGCCATCCCGGGACGGCGCCTGCGCGGTGGGCGTGATCCGGGCACTCAGGGCAGGATGAACGCTGCTTTCCAAGATGGCGACGGAGGGAGGAGGGAAGGAGATGAACGAGATTAAGACCCAATTCACCACCCGGGAAGGTCTGTACAAGCTGCTGCCGCACTCGGAGTACAGCCGGCCCAACCGGGTGCCCTTCAACTCGCAGGGATCCAACCCTGTCCGCGTCTCCTTCGTAAACCTCAACGACCAGTCTGGCAACGGCGACCGCCTCTGCTTCAATGTGGGCCGGGAGCTCTACTTCTATATCTACAAGGGGGTCCGCAAGGTACCGACCCGGGCGTCCCCGGGGCCGCCGGCGGCGTGGGCAGAGGCCGGGAGAAGGGCGGTGACAGCGGGGACCTGGTTTGACCGAATGGGGCGGCGGTCCCGCTTACTTTGGAGTGGGCCGGTAACTCCACTGGGGCGCTGCTGAGGAAGGGGGATTCCGGAGAACGGGGTGGGGGCGGTGCTGGTGGCCGTGGGGAGCCGGGTTCTGTCCGGGAGGTGCCCCGGCGGTCCGCGTCTTTATCTGGCGGGTCCGTCGGGCTCTGACACAGCCAGGGAGCGGGCCCCGGAAGAGGTAGGGTGGCCGTCTGGTCGCTGAGGCGGCCTCGCCTCCCGGGAGGGTCGGGAGTCTCGCTCTGGGTTAGAGAACGGGCGGCCGGGGAAGGAAGCGGGGGGCGTGAGAACTGGTCGGAAAGGACCTGCCCGGCACCCAGGCGGCTTCCCCTGCCGCCGCTCTGACACTTCCCGGGAGCCGCTCTTGTTGGCGTTAACGCTCGCTCTTGGCGAAAACGCCGAAGGCGGCTGCTGTCACTGTCTCCGCCGGGGTGCCTCCTTCTGGTTCCCGAGTCCGGGACGGCTAGTTCCTGCGGCGTGAGGTCGAAGGGACGCGCTCCGGGCACAAGGCTGGTCCTGAGGGTTCCGTGGGAGCGCTTCCAGGCCCCTCGTCCCGGACGCGGCGGGCGGGCCTTCCACGCCCCGTGCGGGGAACCGGTCGAGACGGACGACTTCACGGTGATTCTGCGAAGCACGTAATCATCCTTTAAACATATCTCTTTGAAAGAAGTGCTTATTAGAGCTCTTCTTACATTAGCAACATGACTTGGTTCTCTTTGAGATCTGTGGTCTTCGCCTCGACTCCCGGCAGAGGGAGGGAGTGGACGCGCCTGCAGCACTGAGGCGTGGGGAAGGGTGGGAACGGCTTCTTACCTGCTTGGCTAGTGTGCACGTAAAGGGCAGGTATGGAAGCGTGAGCGTTCTCCAAGATTTAACATGTCCAGTGGTACCTAACTGTAGCCATGTGTTCGAGGGGGATCTTTGTGGTTGCTGATTGTACCACTGTGTCTGAGGCGTGCTGTTCCCACAGTTACCCTCAGTGACTCGCTTGACTTTCTTTTCTCTCTTTCGGAGCTGGAAGAGTGTGAAGTCATTGGTAGTCTAGGCGCAGAAGTTTTAACCCTAGTCCCAGCTTTGTCACGGACTTGTTGGGTGACCTTGGATGAGTTATTTAACTCCCATCTGCACCTCTTTAGAAAGAGAACGTTGTAGTTCACACATTGTAATTTACAAAATGAGGGCTGTAATGAATTTTGAAGCCCGGAAACACTCAGTGGGTATAAAATACAGTTAAAATAAGCAGTGAGGGTAACTGTCAAACAGGAAGCTGCTGTCCTGACATTGATGCTAGGACTGAATGGACCAGCTTTTTTTTCTGAAAATAATTTTAGAATTTTAAGTTATTAAAATCTATTTATGTAAAATAAATAAGTGCATAAAAAGAAAATTTATTAGCTGTTGTTAGTGTGGGTTTTACCTTTTTTAAAAAGTTTCCTTTGAAAGTATATTGTTTCAGAAGCATTTTAGTGGGAAACCTCATTTGGATACCATACCTCTGGTTTACATCATAAAAGCAGGTCTTTTGCCTCAAAGTATTAACATTGTGTTTTCTTTCAGTGGGATGCTATTCAGTACAGGGTAAAACTAAGAAAGCTTTTCAAAACTACACTAGAAAATTATTTTAAGTGACAATCTTAAACACATAAATTTGCCTTTAGTTCCATGATTTATTTAAGCATTTTAATTTTTTTGTAAAATATCATTTTGACATGGTAATATCTTGTCATACATTTGCATTATTAATGGTAGACATTTCAACTCTCATCTAGGCATTATAATTAAAAATTTTTTCCCATGAATGAATTTGCACTTACTATTTCTGAGTATAAATGATGTTTATGTGACTCTATTTTCTGATATAAAATTGCGGAGATAGTGTTCCTTAATTAGAAACTAAACTTTACTCTTTGGGGTTAAAAGTTGGTCATTTTGACTATTTTTTTCCTCCATTTTTTTCCTTTGGAGCATAAAAGTTTTACAATTTTTCAGATCATTAAGAAATTCAAATTTGCATAAATACATTCAACTTAAATCCATGTGTAAAATGCGTGAGCACAGGTCTCTTAAGCCCTGGCCGGGGGGGCTTATTTGGTTGGAGTGTTGTCCTGAACCCCAAAAGGTTGTGGGCTCAATTCCTGGTCGGGGCACACGCCTCGATTGCAGGTTCGATCCCCAGTTGGGCCATGTATGGGAGGCACGTGATTTATGTTTTTCTCTCTCTCTCTAAAAACCAAGAAAAACATATTCTCTGATGAGGACTTTTTTTTAAAGGTCTCTTAAAACACTTCCTGAAAGGAGGTGCGGAGTCAGGTGGAATGGAGTGGATGAGGAGCCACGAAGCCTAATCGCAGCCCTTTAAGAGCACGTGCAGGTCAGGCTCTAGACCCAGATGGGGCTCCAAGTTCAGGCCGTCTGTCCCCTCGGAGAGCAGCGAGGCTGAGCGCGCGCTGGCCCGGGCCCCGGGTTTCGCGTGGTGAGGGAAACAAGGCCCAGAAATGAAGCCAAGGGACTGTCGTGGTGACAAGGGACCGAGCAGGCTTTTTCGTCACACGGATGCCATATACTCCAGCAGAACTTGCCCCGGTGTTTTGCCACATGGTGCTCACGGAGTCCTGATGGTGGTCCTGGGAGGAGGTGGAAGTTCAAAATGGGGTTTCTGATGGGAGGGATGTGGTTTTGTGAATTTATGTTGCTTAGCTAAAGATAATATGAACACTGATTTTTTAAATTTTAATTTATTTATTTTTAGAGACGGGGAGGAAGGGAGAAAGAGGGAGAGAAACATCCATGTGTGGTTGCCTCTCATGCTCCCCCTCCCCTCCCAGGGACCTGGCCTGCAGCCCAGGCCTGTGCCCTGACTGGGAATTGAACCAGCGACCCTTTGGTTCTCAGGCCAGCACTCAATCCCCTGAACCACACCAGTCAGGGCTGAAGACTGTTTTAATACTGACACGAATTGTTTTCACAAAGATCTGAGTAACCACCGTGGTAATAATTACAGTAGGTAAGGTGATGTGGGGTACCCACGAATCAGTACAGGAACCCCGTGTCTCTCCCAGAGAACTTTTAGCTACTCCCTTTCAGGCCTCTTTGCAGCGGTACTTTGCTTTCCTCTTTAATAAAGAGGCTGTTTTAGGGCAAAGATGCCGAAGGTAGCTGGGCTTATTGGACCAACCCTTGTGTTTTATGGGGATGTGTTTTACACACATGTGAACGGCTGCCATCTTGATCTCAGCCTGAACATCGCTTCCGTCATCGCTTCCGTCAGGCCCGTAGCAAACCCTTGTTTGCATCTCAGGCTGGGTCAGTTGTTTCCCCTGTTACCTGTCCTCAGAGCATCCTGGACTTTGCCTTTCTAGCACTGTTTAAAATTGCTGATGCTTTGGGTGATGATCTGACTGTCTCTTCCATAAACACAGCTCCCTTAGAAGAGACCATGTCTTTTCTGCCTTCCTTGTCTTCCTAGTGCCCAGCAGAGTGTCCAGCACAGAGTAGGCCCCTGCTGTTTACTTCTTGAGAAAATGACTGACTAGCACGTTCCTGTCCATCTATGTCCTGCTTTAGAAAGATCTTCAGAAGCTGAAAAACCTATTCAGTTTTAGGTCCAAAAGTAACACGTGCTTTTGGTAGCTCACATCTTTTTAAAGACGTTGAAAATTACTGTTAATAGGTTATAAATTTAACTTTCTTGTAACTGGAAAATTGTGTAGCAAGTGACAGTGAAGTAAGGGAGAGGGACCAAATCACTCAGATTGCTTTTCGTCTCAGTCTGTCAAACCATGTGACCTACCAGATCTTCATAGCAACAAGCACCTTTTTAAAGCTGTGTGTACTCAGAATTACTTGATGTTCAAGTCAAAGAGTCTTACTCCCCACCTCTCGTCTAGATTTCAGGCCACAAGTGTGCCGCCCAGAGGTGTTGTTGAAACAGTTGCTGCAGTAGGTGGAACACAGAATTAGATGGTTTGCAAGGCCTTTTCAGCTCTTAACGTTGTGTGATTCTGTGCTTGATGGTTTTTGACCTGTTTATTTATTTATTTTTAGACAGAGGGGAAGGGAGGGAGAAAGAGAGGGAGAGAGACGTTGATGCAGGAGAGAAACATCGACTGGTACCTTCTCACATGCCCCCCACTGGGGACCTGGCCTGCAACCCAGGCATGTGCCCTGACTGGGAATCGGACTGTCGACCCTTTGGCTCATAGGCCGGCAGTCAAAGCACTGAGCCACACCAGCCAGGGCTCAGTAACTTCTAAAGGAAAGTAATTCATTTTTCTGTTGGGAAGATGTCTTCATGTCTTGTATTCATCGTCTACTTGAGTGGGAATTGGGAAGCGTGGAGTGTTGTGAAAGCGAGTTAAACACGTGATTCTAGGTAGTCTTTATGCTGGAAAAGCTTTGTATACCCCGTACTGAGATGAAGCTGGGGCCGGAAGAGTCCACTGATAACAGCGAAATGTTTTTAGAGCCAGGGTTATCCAAGAAGGTAGTGGTTGGACCTGGGGGAGAGGTGATGACCCTTCTGTGTTAAGAACCCTCCTTGACGAGGGCTGCAGGACCACCTGGTGGTGACGGGAGGGAGAACTCGAGGCTTCCGGAGGCCCCTCCCCCTCCGCCCCTCCCACAGGCTGGCGTTGGATGCTGGACTGCTCCAGAGAAGGTCATGTTCTTCGCACCTTTCTCCCCACTTGTAATTCTCACACTTCTCTGCTCCCCATTTATAGTTTTGAAAGAGGCTTTGAAGTGTAGAACTTTTTATATCAAATTTAGTTGGAGGAATTCTGTATGGTACGTGTGAAATTGAGTGGAAACCTATACTTTTTTTCCATTAAGGACTCCTTATTGAGTTTTGAAATATTAATAAAAATTTAATTACTTGACTGTAGAATCTCATATACTGAGAGGAAAGCATCTTAATTTCTCATTTAGAGCAGGCTTGAGAAACTCATGTGATACCTTGGTTCTCTTGACCTGGAAGCAGAGGGTGGTGATGAGATTTTGAAAGGCTCCATGGGCGGATATCAGCAATGGCAAGAACCTCCCAGAATATGTCAGTAAAATCCACGAGATAGTCATGAGTGTCATTCTTTAATAAGCAAATATTTGTGGGGCACGCCTTCCACATACAAGTTACTGTTCCGGACGCTGGGTGTAGGCAGAGTCCCCACCTCCCCCGAAACCTGTCGCCGGTGTGCGTTGTCGATGAGTTCATCCGGTGACTGACTGCGAGTGTTGCTTGTGCCGGTGGAGAACTTGAGCAAGGGGCAGAACATGGTGGATTTTGTCACTGACTAGTTTGGCTAAACGCCTGAAACAAATGCCTTGCTTTAAAAATAAATGTGAAGACTTTTGTAGTCTGGTATTTGATGTCTTAGAGAACAATTTTATTTATATTTAATGATGTTAGTTTGTGCAGAAATAAAGTGTGGCCCTGCTTGGTTATTTAGGATTAGACATCAAAAATAGAAATAACTTTAATTCTCAGTTTTAATTTTTAGGACATTTTTAAATTGTCTGAGAATGTTAGTGACAAGTTACCTTATCCTCTAAGAGTCTAAACACTTGGCATCTGGTTTCTTTTTTCTTAAATATTTTATTTATTCATTTTTAGAGGGGAAGGGAGGGAGAAAGGGAGAGGAACATCAGTGTGTGGTTGCCTCTCATGCGCCCCCTACTGGGGACCCAGTCCGGCATGTGCCCTGACTGGGAGTGGAACCAGTGACCCCTTGCTTCACAGGCCACTGAGCCACACCAGCCAGGACATGTTTTCACTAATAAAGTAGAAGGAATGTCTTGCTTTAAAAAAAAATTCTCATTCATCAAGTGTCCGTTGTTAGGTACAAGGTACTGCTGTCTGCTGAGGATAACTTGAAGACGAATTAAGACATTGCAGGTCCATAAGGAGCTTGCACGTTTGTGCTGGTGGTTGTGAAAGTAGAAGGCGTAAACAATGCAGGTATCAGGTGGAATTAAGGAGTAAAGGTGAAGTGTTTCCCCGCCTCGTAGGAGAAGAATATTGGGCCGGATTTCAAGTAGATGACTCGCCCTGCAATGATGTGTGCAGGTCAGATATTCGTAAATTTTAAAACTTGTAGCCTTACGTTTCTGATTTCAGAAATGCTTTATCTTCACTTCTGATTGAGCTGTAGTTGGCAGTCGCTCTTATCGTTTAGCATTTTTCAACTTCATAGCTTCTCTATCAGTTGGTTGCGACTTGAGTAATGTTTTGCATTGTCAGTTGTATTTTGTAATACGGATTTTTAAAAAGTTGGGTAGATTGTACTAGAAGCATGCCAAATCAGCCTGTGCTACACTTTATCTAGTTTTGTAGCACTCGGAAAATGGAATTGAAACTAGATTTTATAAGAAGGAAGCAACAGTCGTTCATGAGGAATGAATTTACAAGTTTCTTATATTTTAGAAGTAACAATAGGAATAATTTAACACATCCTCAACTAACCCCACATCGGCTGCCCCCATGGCCTGGAGCCGGCTCACCAGCGGCTCTCTGCTGTGCGTGGTTCTCCTTCCTCCCTGGGATCTGCGTGTCAGAGGCCCTGTCCTGGCTTAGTGTTCCATTTGGTAAACACCCAGTGGCTTTGAGAGGAGTGCACGGGACCAGGAAATCAGAGCATGAGACGAGATGCCTGCCCATGAGAGGACTGTCATCCAGCCAAGGAGACAAGATGGTCCCACACTCATGCCTTCCATCAAGGCCGATTGACCGCACGCTCTAGATTGTGGTTGAGACGGAAGCTCTGCCATCAAGGAGTTCACGGTCCAGTGGAACAATAAGCGGCTTATTCCGCTGGCGTGTGTTGGGCTTGCAGACCCCGGTCGGACTCAGCCCCCGGCCTGCGGTGCCTGCAGCCCAGTGGTGAGGTGTGCAGATGGCATCTGCTATTTTCAACAATATTCACTTATTAGGGCTTCTTAACCTGCATAGAATTTGGCAGGATGTCAGTCTAGGTGGGAAGAAATAGCTTACATCTTTATTTTATGATCTCTAATTGAATTTTAACATGTCCTCCAATTGTGAATACAGGCAACCAATCACAGTAGTAACAGATCCTGACTTTCTTACCAGTGAAAACCACAGATGTTTGCACATCACATGGCGGTTTTTGCAGATATAGCAAATAGCATCTACACTCATCACTGCTTTGAAATTGCAGTCATTCATGGGGCTGCTACTGGGGCTTGTTATTCTTTATGTGAAATAAACCTTTTTAAGTCCTAAATTTATTTAACACAGTGTAGCTGAATTTTAATATGATTGATCTCCTTCATGATCTTTTATGTTTAAAAACATTATTGTGAGAAGGAGTCCATGGTCCAGGAAGTGTGAACACCCTGATTGGATAAGTCTTGGCTTCCTTTTTTAAAATTTTTATTTTTAAAGAATTTATTTAGCCTTAGCTGGTGTGGCTCAGTGGAATGAGCACTGGCCTGTGAACCAAGGGGTCACCAGTTAAATCCCTGGTCAAGGCACACACCTGAGTTGTGGGCCAGGTCCCCTGTGGGGGGCATGTGGGAGGCAACCACACATGGCTGTTTCTTTCCCTCTCTTCCTCCCCCTCTGCCTAAAAATAAATAAATAAATAAATATTTATTTATAAATAATTTTATTTATTTATTTATAGGGAGGGAGAGAAACAGCCATGTGTGTTTGCCTCTAGAGTGCCCACCCACCGGGGACCTGGCCCGCAACCCAGGTGTGTGTCCTGGCTGGGAATCAACTGGCGACCCTTTGGTTGGCAGGCCGGCGCTCAGTCCGCTGAGCCACACCAGCCAGGGCGGCTTCCTTTGTTCAGTAAGGACCATGTGTGTGCATGGAAGAAGGGCCGCTGGCTTCCCGCCCTCCGCGAGCAGGCCCCTGTGGCCCCTGTGGCCCCTGTGGCCCCTGTGGCGGTTTTCTTACTCGGCATCGACGATCTGGAACTCTTCAGTTGGCCATGCCGTGTGCCTGTGGTCTTTCTCTTCCTGCTCTTTTTGCCCATTCTGCTCCACAAGACTCACAGTGTTCCACTGGGTCCAGATGGTGGATCATTACCGTGTCACATTTGTCTCAGTGACAGTGGGAACTTACAGAGACTTCAACAAGGTGACATTTGAACTGAATTGTGACAGGTGGGTGGCCTAAAGGGACAGAGCAGCAATTCTCAATCTTCTTCATCTCCCGGCACACATAAGCTAATTACTACAATTCTGTGGCACACCAAAAAACATATTCTATTTTTTGCCAGTCTGACCAAAAAACAGGTATGATTTTGATTTATTCACACTGGACAACTCTTGTCGTGTTGGCCGTTGCCATTTTTAAATTTGACAGCCTGAGGTTAAAGAGGTCAGCGCCCTGCCTAAATGGTCAGGTACTGCCTGTTCTAAACATTCTTGCAGCACACGCATCGGCAGCTGCTGGCGTGGAGGATTCTAAGCCAGGAGACAGGGAAGCCCAAGGCTACGGAGGCGGCCTTGATGGCTCCTTCTGGGGAGGGCGAGCCGCACTGGGGGGGCTAAGGCCCGTGCGAGGCTTGTGGGGCGGAGCTGCTGTCCCCAGGGGCAGTCGCTGACGGGTGGGCTGCGTCCCGGCTGCTGGAGCTTGTGGTGCGACCGGAATTTTCTAAGGGACTTTCTCCCTTTCGGTACTTCTGAGATGCTGTCTGTACTGCAGTGGTGTGCCTGCCTCCTTCAGGGTTCCTCGTGCATCATCCTCTTTCAGGACCCCAGCCAGGTGATTGCGTCGCCACCACCCTCACAGGGCCCTCATCACTTCTCAGCAACTTTCGCTCCTGCCGGACTGGCACTCTTCAAGCGCACGTCTGTCTTACATACTATGATCAGTCATGGTAACCCTGACCCCTTGCACTCCTCTGTTCTAACCTGGCTAAATCTAGTCCTACAGTAAATGTTATTTCCTTCATCTTACAAAAGAGGGGGCACCCTTTCTGCCCCCCCCCATTCCCTGTGGGTCCTTTGTCCCAGGCTACTGTCCCATTTCTAAGCTACTTCTTAGAGCTGAGCTCCTCAGGTTGTCCGGATGCTCAAAGTGTGGTCCATGGGCCAGCATCTTCAGCGCTGCCTCCTGGGAGCTTGTTGGAAGCGCAGAGCATGGCCCCACTCCAGGTGTCCCGAGTCGGAAGCTGCGCTCTCGCTTCCCCGCGCGATCCCTGCGCTCGCTAGCGCAGGAGAGGCATTGGTCTTTGATTTCTAGTTTTTCACTGCCTCTTCATTCTTATTCCAGTCCAATTATCGTACCTTCCTGCCATCTCTTTTAAGTGTACAATTCTGTGGTTTTTAGGGAATTTACCAAGTTGCACAACTATTACCATAATCCAGTTTTGGAAGAGAAGGGATTGTTTTTAAACTTAGTTTTGTGTGAGTTCCCTCTATGCTGGATGAGTCAGTTCCAGAGGTCTGCTGTGTTTACAGCGCCGTGCTTGAGCTAACCAGCGGTTCTGTGCACTGACTGACTGCACCATTGTGAAGAGGGCAGTCTCAGGCTGAGTGTTCTGACCACGCCAGACAACGTCAGAGGGACACAGGGACACTTTGAGAGGTGTCGAGTATGTCCGTCACCTGGGTTGTGGCACTCGGTTAATATGCGCAGCTCTTGGCATGTCAGTTATACCTCGGTAAATACTGCATTTAATCACATGAAACGTTTACGTGGTTCTAGCCTCAAACTAGAAAACTGTCAGAGAGCTCTCACTTCCGTTTGTCTGCTCCCTCTAGTCATTTTATGTTTCGACTCATCCTTCTATTGTTAGAAGAAGGAGATGGTATTTGAGCAGTAATTTGAAGGAATCAGGGAGCATGCTGTGTGTGGTATTTTGCACCTTGTTTTTTTCCTGCTAAATGATACACAAGTGTATTGGAGATCTTTCCCTATTCATGAGTGGAGAGCTTCTTCATCATTCTTATAATTGCTTTACATTCCGTCCTGCGGATGTGTCATACTTTATTTCAGCAGGTGATTCCTGATTGTTAATTTTTTATGCAAATGGTGCTGCAGTCAATAACTTCGCATGTACCATAACTGTTTTGCAGAAGCAGTGTACCCGTAGGGCTCACTTCCTGAGGGGGCGCTGCTGCGTCCTGTGTGTTTTCATGGGTGTCATCAAATCGCCCACCCTCCACTGGGGAGGGGTGTGTGGCGTGTCATCAGACTTGTGCATTGGATCTGTTGGGTGAGATATCAGTGCAGTTTTTGCTTGTTTTTCCCTCGTAACGAAAGAGGTTGATCATCTTTCTGCATACTAAGAGTGAAATGTATTTCTTTGTCTGAACTGTTTTATATCTCTTGTCCATTTTTCTGTTGGGTTTTTGGAGATCCTGATTTTTAGAAAAGGAGCTTTTTATGCATTAGGGAAATCAGCCCTTTGTGATATGAATTACAGATGTTTTTCTTCCCAGTTTGTCTTCTGTGTTGTAACTTTGCTTGGGGGGTCGTGGTTTGTGTGTATGGGGTTTTTGGTTTTTTTAAAAGATTTTATTTATTTATTTTCCGAGAGAGGGCAAGGGAAGAGAAGGAGAGGGAAAATACTGATGTGAGAGAGAAACATCAGTGGGTGGTTGTCTCACACGCCCCCAACCAGGGACCTGGCCCGCAACTCAGCCATGTGCCCTGACCGGAAATCGAACTGGAAACCTTTCAGTTTGTGGGATGATGACCAACCCGCCGAGCCACACCAGTCAGGGTTGTATGTGTTTTTGCCATGAAGAATTTTCTTATTTTTTTGCAGTTAAATTCATAAATTAAAATTTTCTTTTATGAACTTATGGATAATTTTGAGGCATAGCTTTACCATTTAGGTGTTAACCAGTCGACATTCTCTGAGGTTTACAGGGAAAAGGTTTACATTTTAATATTTGAGATTAGGTTTAACAATTTTTGGAAGCAAGACATGAACATCAGAATGTTCTGTGAAAGGAGCTGGTGGACAGTGGCTTACTAGTGCTTTTTATGTTTTAGCATACCTTGAATATATATTCTAGGGGTGTTTTGCTTTGCAAATAACAGGAGACCCATCTCAAACTAGTTTGACCTTTAAAGGGGGTGCGTTGTCTTACGCCATTGAAAGTCCCAGCAGTAATGTGGGCTACAGGTGTGGCCTGGTGGGGGTGCCGGCCCTGTTTTGCTAAGATTTGCTTCTGTGTGTCAGTCATCCTGGCGTAAGTGGCGCTGTGGTGGTAGACTCGGACCAGAATGAGAGCCAGTATCCAGGATGGGAGTGAAAAGCTCTTCTTGTTACTTTCTCAGAAGAATAAGGAAGACTGTTACACACAAGCCCCCAGCAAACCTCCTTTGATTCATTGCCCCAGATTGGATTCCCTACCCATTCCTGTGGCCAAGGAAACGTGATGCACTGGCTGACTGAGTCCTGGCCAACCCACACCTTTATCAGGGGGATTGGATTACCCAGCACCCTGATTGCTCTGGAGCCCACTCTGGAGCAGTGGGTAGATACCAGCAGCAGAATGGATCCACAGGCAGATACTGGGTAGGCAGCCGAGAGGTGCCCACTGCGCAGAGGGCCTGACACGGGGTTAGGTAGCAGGGACTCAGACATGGTAGATGCACCTCTTTGCTCAGGAGGAGCTGGTGGTGAGATGAGTCAGTGAGTGGAATACAGGGCGTCACCGGCACGTGGGGTGTGGCCCGGGCTGCGTGCTGGTCCTGCACGGTTTGGAAACCTTTCTCTTCGCTCTTGCTGTTGGACCACCATGGAAGTCCTCCCAAAAGTTGTGGAATTTGTACTTTAACTCTCTGTCACCCCATTACCCTGTGAATCTGGGGGGGGGGCCATCCGATCCATCCATGTCCCTTGTGGTTCCTGTGCGTAGTAGGCACATTGTGTTTGATTTTACACGAGTGAATTGGTTGAGATTGTGGTCCTTGAAGGGCTTGCCTGAGTGAGTTAATCTTTCGGATCCCTGTTGCGGGCCGCGTACAGTCAGTGTTAGTTACGAAAGCTCGCAGGGACAGTCTTGGCGGTGCAGTTTGCAGCGGTTGAGAGGCCCTTAGCAGTTCATCTCAGCCTCAGGTTTTCTACTGTGCAGAGTTTTGGGCTCTCCCAGGAGGAGGCTCTGTCTACGGTCTTGATCGCCTCACCTGGAGCTGGCTTTGTTCAGAAGCTACGTCGCCCTTATCCTGGTGTCCTGGAGAAAGGTGTCCCTTCTTTCCGCTTAATGACAGGAGTTGCACAGCTCCTCGCGTTGCTCTTTGTCCCTTTGTATGTTGGAATAGGCGTACATGCAGTTAGCAGAACTGAGGGCAGCCCAGCTCAGCTGGTTAGAGAGCGGTGGGTGTTGTGCTCAGGATGCTCCCTGATGCGGCAGTTTGCCCTTCCCGGGGAGCTCAGGTTGCGGGGTGCAGGCTGAGCTGGAGAAGCTTCCCAGAGTCCTAGGCCCGGTGCAGGCCCATTTGCCCCTCCCCTGGCGTCCTTTGGAACCTCTGCCCTTAGACCCACGCCACCCTGCCCTCTCCTCCTCATGACTGTGCACGGACTTCTGGCCGCCTCTGCTCATTGACGGCTGCGGTACCTGCCTCCCAGCCTTCCTTTCCACCGGGGTTCTGCTCTCCTGTCACATGGTTTCAGACCCCCCACCACCCGTCAGCGCCAGGCTGCCGTCTGAGACCTCCTCTAGTCTCCTCTGGCTCTCTCCCCCATAGTGGGTCTTCTCCACTCACGTGGCTTCAGCTTCAGAATTGCTAATTCAGGTAGAGAGAGTTGTCCCTCGGCTCCCATATGACCTTGGCTTCCACTGCTCTCATTTCTCCGGGACACTGGGTACGCAGCCTCGTGCTGCCTCATCCGCTGGCCGCCATGAGGCCCACACTTCTGACCTCTCAGCAGCATCTGGCACCGCCGGTCATCTCCTACGTGAGACACTCCTTGTTGTGACACTTTCATCTCGACTTTCTGCCTTTCTGGCCCACGTCTCTGGCCTTTCACGAGTGCCCCCTTTGCCAGTGCTTCTCCTCCACCTCGTCTTCACTGGATTTCCTTACGGCAGCACCGCTCCCTTTCCTGCTCCCGTTGTCACTCTCACTGTGTCTGTGTCCTCTGTGCCTACAGTCACTGATGCCACTTCTCCCCATCAAGGAAAAGCTGTTACTGCAGCAAGTTAATCCAGTGGGTATTAAAGCAGGAATCCATTATCAGGGCAATTAAAAGTGAAGCTGCATGTGCTCCAGCAAAGCTCTGTCCCTTCCTTCCGGGCAGCGACTTCGGCCAGTTCCTTCTGCTCCTGCTGCCATTTGCTTTCTGGACCACCTGTCTAGGGTCCTGGGTCCTGGGCATCACTGAGTTGGAACTGTGGCTGCCGTTCCCTGGCAGGACCGGGACCTGCTCCGGAGCCACCGGGGCACTCAGGTTGCCGCCGCCCTCCGCTGCTGCGCTCAGTCACCAGCATGAGCTTCAGCTTCTCGTTCATGTTTTGACTTTTTCTTGAATAGACTTGCAAGAGTTTGTCAATTAAAATGTTTTTAAATCGATTTTAAGGGAGAGAGGAAGGGGGGAAACGTTGATGTATTGTTCCCCTTATTGATGCACTCATTGGTTGACCCCTGTATGTGCCCTGACCGGGTGGGGGGGGGGAATCCAGCCCACACCCTTGGTGCAGCAGGACAGAGTTCTAACCAGCTGAGCGGCCCCGCCAGGGCCTTAAAGTTTTGTTCAGAGTCTACTACTGGCTGTTTCTTTTCCTGGTTTGTTAATACCTGTGCTATCTCTATTATCATTTCTTTAGCTTTACTCTTTTTCTAGCTTTCTGAATGGAAGACAGGTTTTCAGCTTTTCGTATGAATGATGTGCTCAGTGTTGTAGAAGTCCCTCTAAGTGTTGGATTAGCAGCCCCCATGTGTTAGATACATGGTAATGCCATTGTCGTCAGGATCTGCGTATTGTATTTCCATCTGTATTCCCTTCCATTTCTAGGCAGGTTTTTTTTTCCTCCTAAGCAGGCATTTTTTTTAGTTTCTATTCATAGTGTTTAATTCTGGTTTTTTTTTTTTCCTTCTTCTTTTTTAGAGAGGGGGAGGAACGGAGAGAAATACCAGTGTGTGGTTGCCTCTCACATACCCCCCCACCGGGGACCTGGCCTGCAACCTAAGGCATGTACCCTGACTAGGAATTGAACCGGCGACCCTTTGGTTCGCAGGCCAGCATGCACTCCGCTGAGCCACACCAGCCAGGGCTAATTTTGTTCTTGAAAAACTTACTTGCATTATATAGTCATAGAGTGTTTTTAAAAATTAGTTAATTTAAAATATGATGAGACTTTCTCTTTGTGACCTAGTTAAAATGTTCTGTGTATTTTTAAAAAAATCCTCACCTGAAGATTTGTCTAAAGGGGAAGGGGGAAGGAAGAGAGAGAAACACTGATTGATCAGTTGCCTCCAGCATGCGCCCGATAGGATGAAACCTGCAGCCTCGGCGTGTGCCCTGACGGGCAGTCGACCCCGCAGCCTTTCGGCGTGTGGGTCGATGCTGCAGCCAGCTGAGCTGCACCACCCGGGGCTTGTGTGTGTTTCGTCCAGGTGTTCTTGTCTTTTTTAATTTTAAATTTAATTTAATTTTATTTTTATTATTTTATTTTATTTTATTGATTATGCTGTTTCATCCAGTTTTCAATGCCTTTCACATTGTCCGTTGCTTTGCAGTTTTTAGGGCTGCTTTACTTATCAGTTCCGGATCGGTGTGTTGGAAATCTCACTGATTTTGAACTTACTCATTTCTTTGTCACTTTTAGCTTTATATTAAATTCAGAATTGTTAATCTTTTTTAAAATTTAATTATATTATTGTTTTTTATCCTCACCTGAGGACTTTTTATTTCATTGCTTTTTGAGAAGGAGGGAGAGACAAAGAGAGAGAGAGAAACATTGATTAGTTGCCTCCTGTACATGCCCCTACTGAGGATAGCATGTGCCAGGACTGGCAATAGAACCCATGACCTAGGTATGTTCCCTGACTGGGAATCGAACCTGCCACCCTTTGGTTATAGGATGAAGCTCCAACCAACTGAGCCACAGGTGCCAGGGTCTTTTTTTTTTTTTTTTTTTTTAATTAAAGTTTTTTATTCATTGACTTTAGAGAGAGAGGAAGGGAGAAAGGGATAGAGTAGGAGAGAGAGAAATATCGATTTGTTGTTCCTCTTATTTGTGTACTCATTGGTTGATACTTGTATGTGGCCTGACGGGGGATCGAACCTGCAACCTTGGCGTATCAGGATGACACTGTCTGAGCTACCTGGCCAGGCCTGAATCCCCCTTCTTTGTAGATTGTTCTTTGTGTTGGTATATTTTTCATTATCTCTGGTTTTGCCTAAAATTCAATTTTGAAGATTGGAAAATCAGTTTATTTTTGTTAGTAATTACATGAAATGTCTCCCTGTTCCTTATTTTCCACGTAATTATGTAGTTTCATTTTCCACGTGTCTTCCAGGTCCTCTTAAACATTTTCATTGTTATTCTGTGTTTCCCCGTCCCCCCCACTTGCACTCCATCAGGAATTCCTGTCGCCTTCCTCTCCAGAGTGTGTCTTGGGTGTGTCCGCTTTTGCCCGTCCTACCTGGGCCCCGTGCAGTCCTCTACCTGGTCTCAGGTTTCGTTTTTGCTGCCTTCTCATTTATTCCCTGTCCAGGAGCCAGAGTCATCTTTAAAAATGTGAAGCTGGTGGTCACTCCCAGGCTTGATACCTTTCCATGTTCTTGCTGCTTTTAGCATGAGAAACAGTTATGAACATGGCCAACTACGCCCCGCAGGAGCTGGCCCTTGCTTACCTTACTAGCCTCTCTTACCTCTGCTGTATCTTTCTCACTCACTGGCTTGCTTCTCATTCTTCTGACCAGCCTTACCCTTCTTGCCATGGACTCTTCTTATGTGCTCTTTTCTCCCCCCTCCTCCACCTGTTGCATTCCTGCTCCTTCAAATCTTAGATCACATATCGTTTTTGTCTAAGCCTCTTATCCTGATAGCCAGTCTAGGTCAGGTCTCCTGTTAGCCTCTAGTACACGTCCTCTCTCTAGTACACGTCATGATGATAATAAAATAATTGAATGCGGAATTCAACGTCTTCTCTCCCCTGCCCCTGAACTAGATTGCAAACGCAGGGAGGCTGATCTTATCTGATCTGTTGCTGAACTCCTTGTGTCTAGCTCAGTGCCTTTAATGTGTTACGGGCATGCTGTGAATATTGGAATGTCTGGACAGATGTGTGAGTGACTTTGACGTTTGTTCAGTGACAGTGGGTAGGTTACTATGGTGAGCATTTGTCCTGAGTATGGTTAGTAATTGATGAAGTATTTCAAAGAGTCAGCCTCTGATCTTTCTCATCTCTGTCTTGAGATAATGTACTTGAAGAATAGAAGCTGTTATGTGTACCCCATTTCTTTGTACCCACCCCCTCACCCCCTTCTTCATACATGTTTTCCACACATACATCTTAATCGTAACACTGGTAACAGGGAGCTGCAAGAAAGAAAGCCGAGAAGTCTGTTCAGTTTAAAAGGTTTTCTTAGAAGGAAAGCCTGCTGACCGTTTAAATCACCAATAAGGTTGGCGGCGGGAGTATTTTTCACCAGAGGCAGCACGACGGAAAGACCCCTCCCCCCTTAGCGTTAAGAGTACGTGTATTTATGGTGAAAACTTTGGACAAATCTTATCTCCCACAGCTTTTCATGTTTTGGCGTTTTTCCTGCCAATCTTTTTTTTTTCCTGGCTGCCAACCCTTTTTTGGCATTGGGTTATACACTTTAAAATAATGTCGGTTCCTAGTGCCTGATGCTGTGCCTGGCACCACGTAGATGCTCAGGAAGTGTTCAGAGAATAACCCCAAGTGTGTGGTTTTTTTCAACGTGAAAATCTTCTGCAGCTTCCTAATTAAGTCTCTAAATAAGCATTGCTTTTGTTGAAGGTGTTCATGACCTGTCTGAGAGTAATTGAGCTGACATGAAGGTGTGATTTTTTTGTTTGTCTGTTTTAATGAACCTATTAGATCATTACAGAAAGCTGCTTGGGCTAAATACATTGGAGTCACCTGTGAGTTCTTTTTTTCTCAGTCTATCTTCACTTCCTCAGTAAAGCCATTGGCTCTGCCTTAAAATACACCCAGAGTCGGATCACCTGCCGCCACCATGTCCTAGTCCCGGGAGGTGGCCGGCTCACCTGGCCATTGCAGTGGTCTCCATGGGGCCTCCCCGCCTCTGCCCTTGCGTTCACTGTGTCCTGGCACAGCCAGCGACTGCTTAAACCACCCGGGTCAGGTCGGGTTCCTGCGCGGCTTACACCTCTCCGATGCTTTCCCCGTCATGTGGAGTGAGCTCTGGCTTTGATCTGAGGGTCTGGGGCCCTCTGTCTCCCCACAGCCCAGGGTGCCCACCTTGCTTCCACTCTTTCTCCTCCTGCCTTTCTGTCCGCGGAGAGCAGCCGTCGGGGTCGGGGGGCCAAGGGTGTCTCCTTCCGCCTGACGGGAGCCCTTTCCCTGGTCACGGCAGGGCTGCTCCCTCCCTTCTTCACAGCTCCACCCATGTGCGGCCCTGCCCGCACAGCTGACTGTCACCCTGCCCAGAAAGGCACCCCCGTCAGTCTCCCAGGCCTGCCTGGCATCCCTCCACCGTCCTCACCTTGCCCCGACGCTCCCTGACCCCTTGTTGGCTGGTGGTCTCCCTGCTGAGACCTGGTGCCACCAGCCAGTGCCTGGCCCACAGAGTGGGGCTCCGGCAGCGCGGCTCGGTGGGCAGCGGGAGGAGTGGCTGAGTGAAGGGTCTTCATTCAGGACGTGGGCGTCAGCTATGGCTTCTCCTAGGCAGGTTTGATTTCTTAAGTGGGCCGCAGATTCTCCCGGTTCAAAACTGAAAGGGCACAACAAGGTTGTTTCTCACAACCCTGCCCCTCCTCAGAAGTAACCAGTGTTAAGTTCTTGTGTATTTTTCCAGACACGGCCTGTGGTTTTGCAAAATCGCAGATGTAGTTCTCCCTCCATTAAAGCGAAGTGCCCATTTTAACATCTGCGCTGTTTTGTACCTTGTTTCTTGCTTGTGGTGTAAAATGTGTTTGAAGATTAGTCTTTGTCAGTGTGTAAAGACCTTTAATTTGTCAGCGGTGCACGGTGCCCCGTTGTCTGGCGCACAGTACCACCCCGCCCCCCGGACAGGCATCTGCGGTCCCCCTTCCGCTCTCCCAGACCCGCCGCAGCCTGTGCCCGTGCGTCCTGCAGCCCGTGGGTCTGAGGGGCGGGCGCCCACCTGTGCTCGTGGCGCCGCGCGCTGCTGTTTCCTCTTTGCCGGTTTGCCAGCTCACACGTGCTGCGCGCCACAGTTTGTGTTTCTCGTTCCGTGAGTTAAGCATCATTTCTTATCTTTAAGAGCTGTTCGTGTTTTCTATTCTGTGAGTTGTCCATGCACTGGACCCATTTCTACTAGGGTTTTGGTTTGTTTGTTTACTTTTAGAGAGGGGGAGGGGAGGGAGGAAGAGAAGGAGGGAAACATCAGTGTGTGGTTGCTTCTCGAGCGCCCTCAACTGGGGACCTGGCCCGAAACCCAGCCGTGTGCCCTGACTGGGAATTGAACCAGCGACCTTTTAGTCCACAGGCCTGCACTCAGTCCACTGAGCCACACCAGCCAGGGCTTTTTTTTCCCTGTTGATTTGTAGGAATTCTCTTTTGTGTGAATTAGTCCTTAATCTATAATCTGAGTTGCAGACATTTGGTTCCGTTTGTCAGTTGACTTCTGGTTTTGTGATTTTTCTAGGTAGAAATTTTGTTTTATTTTTTTATAGAAAAATGTATTTTTTCCTCGTGGCTGTGGGTTTTGGGTTATGCTTAACCCTCCTAACTTTATTTTTAAGCATGATCATGGTTTCTTCTTGTACTCTGGAGGTTTCTTTGTTTGCATTTGCTCTCTCTGATATTACGGAGGTTTATTCTGATATAAGATGCGAGATGGGGTTTCAGACCTCCCTCCCCTTTTTGGGGGGAGCAGGCAATCAGGACTTCCTGGTCTCTTACATCTCGTATGGGAGTAATCTGCTAGTAGTTTTCTGCTGAACTTTGTGGTGGAGACCAGTGGGCCATGTCTGGTGCCTTTTCAGTGTGAGCTGTGGTTACCTTAGCAGTGTTGACCTAAAAAGAGCGGATGAAATGCAGTCTGCTGGCGAACATTGTTTTGAAAAGGATTTTCTAGAGTTTTCACTTGGTAAACAGAGATTGATAAGCTTAGTAATAACACGCAGTGATGGCTGGTTAACATCCAGCACGACACCTGAGAAACGTGTTCGGTATATTATGTAAAACTAAGTCGAGGAGGGATTGTCCTCTCGTTCCAGTAACGCCCGGTTGAGGCCTCTTCCCTGGACTGATGCCTGGTAGGGCCGGTTGGTAGAGAGGAGGGCTTCACGGGCGTGGTCTCAGGAGGCTGTGTTTCTTCTGCCTCGTGGGCGCCCTGGGTGGGCTGTCCTCTTGCAGAAGGACAGCTCTTGTCTAGTGGTGGAGGGTGTTTGAGGACCACCCGCATCAGAACCAAGATGGTTGGTCTTCTGCCGCGTTTGCTCTTTCCCCGTCTCCGCGCCATGTGGCCTGGTCCTGCCTGGGGTCCCATTTCTGCGGCGGTGCCGTTTTCACTGAGAGCTTAACTTTCCCAAGATTGCGACGGCTCACGCTCCTAAAGCATCGGACCCAAGCCAACTGTACCAGTGGCCTCTTCAAAATCTCTGCCCCCATCTCTGTGGTGAATGAGGTGGCCAAGTGGACTCTTGTGGCGCCTGCACACTGGTTTTGTGCGTCTGCTTGACGAGGCCTCTCAGGTGCGGCCGCACACCCTTGCCTGTGCCATAGCTGAAGAGGCTGGCTGCTCACATGCACAAACGCTGTCCAGCCCCCTCCTCTCCGCCACGGCAGTGCTTGTGTGGCTTGTGGCCCTCGCCCAGCACCGCCACTGCAGTGTCCGCTCAGCACGCGTGGAGGGGCAGGGCCTGGGCCCGCTGCTGGCCAGCGGACAAGAACTCCGGGTGCGTGTGGCCCAGGGTGTGCTCGCCTCAGCAGCCAGGTGACTCTGAGGCGCCAACGTTGGGGACCCGCGGTCTCAGCAGAGCTGCTTCAGGGCCCTCCTCACGGGACACTCTCAGCAGGAGCTCAGTGACTGTTTAATTCGTGGATTTGATTAATAGCCATGGGCTAATTTGCATATCAGCATGGCTACCCTTCATCCAACACTCACTGTGTGCTGGGCACTAGACTAGGTGCTTTCACAGACGCAAACCCTCTTGTGGCGCTGGTGCTGGCACTTCCCACTCCGCACGCGGGTGGGCGAGGGGCGGCTCGCAGGGGCCACGCAGCTGCGAGGCGGCTGGGTCCCCCTGGCGCTCCACGCTGCCTTCCTGTGGACCCTGGGGTCTGGGCACACGTGGATGCACGCCCGACACACGGTCGGGGGCAGATGGTCATGACACCCACGCTTCCGGGTTTCTCCCGTCGTCTTGACCCTGTCCACTGAGTGCAGCCTTTCAGCTTTTTTAGAAGTGGAAACACAGATGATTTATTTCCTTTTCTTAATATTCATTTATTTACAGTGTGTCAGAGAAGTGGGGGGGCTTTAAGGTCATAGTCCCCCCTGCATGTTTTCACATGTCCGTCCGCCGTGTTGTGCGTGCCCCTCGGCGAGTTTCCCAGCAGTGCACCTGTACTTCGGAGAGGGACAGACTGCTGTGCTAGGCAGCTCTGGCCTCCGGGCTTCTCTTTACAACGTAAGGGACTACGCTGCACCGAGTTTAGCAGAGTCTGAAGTGACTGGAAAGACGACCTAATTGTGCTGGCCTGGCCTCGGTCAGCTGTGCTGGGAAAGAGAAGTGGACAGATGTTAGCCAGTGGAGCACTGCTTTGACCCTGGCGACCGTTGTCCCGTCTGAGGAGAGAGGGCCCCTCACGCAGGCTCTGCGTGCTTCGCCCCGACCTTTCGGACCTTACCCCTTCTCGCTTTCAGATGCCTCCCCCCACGTGTATGTTTATTTATGCACACACACGTTTTGGACAGGCAACTAAATACAAAGATACTTGTTTTTAAAGGCCTGTGAAGAATCAGGTGCTGGATTTCATGCTAACGCACTGCACTTCTTGGTTTTAGCGCATTTAACAAACGTGCACTGATGTCACTGACCTCACAGCGACAGTAGCTGACACACAGCACCGTGCGTTCCAGTCACTCTGCGCACAGTCAGACCTTCCTTGTTGCCGCAGTCCCTCCTGTCTGCTGGGGCGCATTCTGCGGCCCCCGGTGGATGCCTGGAGCCGTGGGTCCTTCCAACTCCTGCATGCACCCTGTTTTCCTGTACGCATGTGCTAATGATGAGTTTTATTTGTGAGTTAGGCACGGTGAGAGGGGAACAGCGTGACCTAGCCGCAGAGCCGTCTGACAGTGCGCTGCGGTAAGAGCTACGTGCCTGTGATGTGGGTGAGCCTCACTGAGAGGGATCACGTCTCAGGAGGGACAGCGCAGGACAGGGTGGGAGTTCATCACGTGCCTCAGAACAGCATGCAAGTTAAAACTATGAAACAGTTGTTTCTGGGTTTTTCCATTTAATATTTTTGGACCATGGTTGACTATGGGCAACGGAAACGTCAAAAGCGAGCCGGTGGGTGAGGGCGACCGCGGCGCCCTCATTTTCCCATTTTGCGGAAGCGGTGGTGCGGAAAGGCGAGAGGCCGCTGCGAGCCCGCAGGCTAGGGGTGCCAGATGGGCGCGGCCCGCGCGGCCCAGCACTCCACGGGGTGCGGTACAGGTTTCCAGCTGGGGCCGTCTCTGACGCATGTCACTTACTCTCTGGAAAGGGTACGTTATTCTCTGTTTTTGTTTTCCCCGGGCAGAGCCTGTGTGGAGGATGGGATTGACACCTGAGTTCACACACGGACAAATTCAGGGCCTTTAAAGTTTTCAGTTCATTGAGTTGCTGGCCAGGGACTCGGGCAGTGCACGTGCATCCTGCGGTGCCAGCAGGTGGCCTTCTTGGACAGCTCGGTCCTGGGCTTGAGTGCCGGCCTCACAGTGCGTTTCTCAGCCCAGCTTGCACTGGGACAGGCCCTGGCGGGGTCTCTGTGCTTGACCTGCCCTTCCTCCTCCAGGTCCTTGCGTGTGCTGTGGCTTGTCACGCCTGACATGCATGTGTGTGGTTTCGAGTCCGAGAACTTGGTGAGAATAGCACAAGTACTTGGACTTGCTGTGGACAAATTTGGGTGTTGTGTTACTGTGTGTCTCTTCCGATTTAAAGATGAATCTCGTTGCGGTAGCCTGTGTGGAGGAGAGGTCAGGTGGTCTTTCCACACTACCCTAAAGGCTGCCTTTTCATCTGTAGCCGCAGGTGCTGCTTCAGGGGCCTGCTGGCATTTGGAGCCCAGCCTGGATCATGGACCGGCCAAGCGCTGGCCTTCATCTCAGCCCTCGCGGCCTCTGCAGCCGTGCTGTAACCGCTGTCCGTCTCTGCCGTCCCTCTCATGTCGGCACGCACACCGGCAGGCGACTCTGCTGGCCAGAGTTCCACTCGCAGGCATTTGGCCCCGCTGCAGAGGAAGATTCTCTGGGAGGCAGTCAGGAGCTTGGGAAAGAGCTGGGGGAGTGGGCTTTGGCCTCAGTTACTCAGGACACAGCCAGCCGGAGAACTTTGAGTTATCAAGAGGCGAGCAGCTCCCTTCTCTGCTGTTCTGCCCGCTCCCTCCACAGCCTAGAGACGCTGCCAGTGGCTGGAACACACCCATGAACTTTGCCCCGACTGAAGGAGTGTCCTTTGGTTTATGCGAAGCTTAATGAGTTTTGTAAGGTCTTCTGTACTTTAGCTTATAAGTAATACGGTTTTGCGATCTGAGAACTAGCTGCTGTTGTCTGACGTCGGAACAAGAAGACCACGGGCGAAATTCAGACAGGAGAGAGGAGACTGAGAAGCAGGGCTCTGGGTCCGGTTACTCGGGCGCTTTTCCTGGGCACACCGAGTACCGTGCACTTAATAGGGGGAGACCGGAGCTCCCAGGTCAGTTTCACCGTGAATTGATTGTCTGACTTTGGGCAGTTTACTTCTTTGGTCTTGAATTGCAGCATCTTGAGAGCGAATGTGCCTGTCCCTTTTTTTTCAAGTTTCCTCTTCAGCTTTATTTGTCCTCTGATTCCATGAATGTAGACCATTGTATAAGACATATACCTCATAACTGTTCACACTGGGAAATGGAGTGCTTCTCCAGTCCCCTTCTTTATGAATAGCTTTATAAGTTAGTAACTGCGAGTTTTCACTTATGTATGTGTTATTACATGAGCTGATGAATGCTAAGTGCTGAGATTGTGGTTGGCTTCAGCCTTCACTGTGGAGCTTCTCGTTCGGTTCCAGGCCAGTGGCCTGCTAACCTACATTTAAAACACAGCCTGTCCCAGCTGAGACTATAAATACAGCGCCCTCCCTGCTGAGCCTAATCGTGTTATTTCAGACCTCAAGATTTTAACATTTAAATGCTGAAATATTACTCAATATAGAAATACAACTTTTACCGTGTAACCCTTTTAGCTATTTCTTCCGGGTTGAGGATAATTTAGAATTGAATTTCTCGGAAAACATGGACTTGAAGATAATTCTCAGTTCAGTTCTGTGAGAAAGATGTGGATCGGTTTCAGATCTACCTTGGAGGGAACTTGGGAGGCAAACTTGGAACAGGTTGGATTTCTCCAAGGCGGCTCTGGGAAGGGTTGTCCTCACCTGCCACCGCAGCAGGTGAGGAGCACGCAGTGGACGCTGCTCACGCCATCGGACTGTGTGAATGAAGAAGGGTGGAACCGCCGAACCAGCCATGGCCGTGTCTGTCCCTGAATGGCTGGCCACTTGAAAGCATTTTCTGTCCTTTGTCATCACACTGAGCGGCATTACCGCTGCCACGGAAACAGCAGGAGCCGACCTCAGGGGTCCCGGTTCACGTGAAGAGTCACCTGTTGGCCGTGCGTCATCTCACTCACACGTGCACTTGGTGGAGCAGCAAGCTTCCTCGTTTGGTGAATCTCACTGCGCACAAGCCCCACAGCTCCTCTGCCCCAGGAGAGGCCTGGCCCTGCCTTAGAACTGCTAGGGTAGTTCAGCGGTGTTTTTGCCCTGTGGTTTTTTCTTTTCTCTTTTGTTTTAAGATTTTATTTATTTATTTTTAGAGAGAGGGGAAGGGAGGGAGAAGAGAGGGAGAGAAACATCAATGTGTGGTTGCCTCTCACATGGTTCCCCCAGGGGACCTGGCTCACAACCTAGGCATGTGCCCTCGCTGGGAATCGAACCAGCGACCCTTTGGTTCGCAGCCCATGCTCAATCCACCGAGCTACACCTGCCAGGGCCCTTTTTTCTTTTTCTGTTCAAAAAATTACACAAGTAAAATATTATTATTGGAGAAGAGGTAGAAATTAAGTTAGGCACAAAATTGTCATTTAAATACTACCCCACCTTCTAATAGCCACTTTTAATATTTTGGTGAATGCCTTTTCAGATTGTTTTCTTTGCAAATATATGCATATAAGTAAATATATGATCCAAACAATTATGCTTTTTTAATTATGGGAGACTTCCAGTGTACACAAAGTGGAGAGAATGGCGCAATGAACTCCCACGTCTGTACCTGTCTCCTGATTTCACCAGGGGTCTCATTTCCTGTTGGTTCACCTGTGATGTGCACTTTAAAGCAAACCCCAAACGTTGCAGCTTTTCTTCTGTATTTTTTCTATACACATGAACTGTTCTTGGAAAATAAAACTACATTTTCGTATGTAAAACGTTTACATTAGAATACGATGTTTTTCGACAGATTCTATATAAATATTATTTACCATTGGTCTCTTAATTTATAAGGATCTTTATTAACTTGTTTTGCTTTATTGTACAAGACATTCAAAATAACAATATTCTGTTATTACTAACAGTATGATCACAGTATGAATACAGTTTAAAGATTTTGTGATTCCTTTTGTCTTTGGAATCCCATTTTTATTACTGCATTTCTCACTTAATGATACAGTAAATGATAAGGTAAGATAAGTAAATATCTTAATTTTAAGTGGCTACATTTCATTCTTAGAACACATTGAATATTAGTAATGTTTTGTTATAAACAGAGCTGAGTTGAATGTCTTTGTACATGAGTTTGCTCATTAAAATTTTTAACATGTAAGATAACACACAAAGAGGAATGTGTATAAGTTTATTTTTTTTAATTTTATTTATTTATTTTTTGGAGAGGGGGAAGGGAGAGAGAAAGAGAGGAAGAGAAACATCCATGTGTGGTTGCTCCTCATGTGCCCCCCGCTAAGGGCCTGATCCGCAACCCAGGCATGTGCCCTGACTGGGAATCAAACTGGCGACCCTTTGGTTCGCGGGCCAGTACTCAACCACTGAGCCACACCAGCCAGGGCGGAATGTGTATAAGTTTAAAGTGCTATTAATTTGTCACAAAGTAGGATCAACCCCAGATGAAGAAACAGCATTCCTGGCCACTCAGAGTCTCCCCTGGGGCCCCTTCCCCGCACTTCTCAAGAGTGACCACTGTCCTCACTTCCAGTATCGCAGATGACTTTTTCTTATTTTTGAATTCTATATAAACAGCCCTGGCTGGTGTGGCTCAGTGGATTGAGCACTGGCCTGTGAACCAAAGGGGTTCCGGTTTGATTCCCAGTCAGGGCACACGCCCGGGTTGTGGGCCGGGTCCCCGTGGGCGGGGCGGTGCACGAGAAGCAACCACACACATCAGTGTTTCTCTCCCTTTCTCCTTCCCTTCTCCTCTCTAAAAATAAATAAATAAAATGTTTTTTTAAAAAATTAAGAGCATTATTTAGCCTGTGCTTCTCAAGATTATGTCTGAGATCATCTGCATCCACTCTCGGTGCCCGTCCCCGGGAGGAGGGTTCTGCCCGCAGCCCAGTCTGCATCCAGCCTGCTGCGACGGACCTTTGTGCCAGGCCAATTTGTAGCTGTTACGAATAGCTCACGTGCTTGAAGAGTATTCTCTGAAGATAGATTCCTAGGAGTTGAATTTGCATCTGAAGGAAAGGAGGCTTTTGCCACGAGTTGCCGAATTGCCGCGTGCACAGGCTGTGCCAGCGCCCACGCCCACGGGGGCTGGGCGGGGCTGCCCCTCCGCATTCTCGTGTGCGTCTGCCTCCCCGGCCCACGTCTTGAAACTGGTGCTGCTGCGTTCCCGGGGCTGTCCGGTGCCTGAAACCTTCCAGGTGCCTGCACGGGCTTCTCACTCTCATGGGGGAAGCTCCAGAGATGTTTGCGTGGCTCTCCTGCAGGGGCCTCTGAAGACCGTCGCGCCCTGGAACCGGCCGGGTTGGTTGGGGGCGAGCCAGACGAGGCAAACGACGAGCAGCAGGCGTCCACGGGAGCAGGGCCAGCGATGCTCCCAGGCCGCAGCCGGAGGGGCGGCAGCCGGAGGAGGGGCGGCACCCGGAGGAGCGGCCGAAGCTGCTCTGCTCCTGTCGTGGCGTTGAGTTCGCGTCCTTCCGCGGAGGCCCGGCCGGGGCAGAGACTGGTTGAGTTACACAGGCCAAAGCCAGCGTCCGGCCGCCGTTCAGCAGCTGATCTCCCTTCGCTGTGTAAGACAAGTTTAATGTTCTCTCTGCCTCCCTTGCTTTCTGTTGGAAAACACAGCAAGGTAGTGGCTCCAAAATGCTGTCATTGGGGGTAGGATTGCGGTACACATTGGTGTTGCTTACTGACGTTGTGTACGTTACAGAGTCAGTAGTTCATTGTCCCAACTGAAGCTGGGTGATTGAGGAAAAGGCAGCGACCGCTTGCTGTGGTTGCAAGCACAGTTCTGGGCTCTGAAACCTGGGGCAGGTCACCACTCGTCCCCGGGCCTCGGTTTCCCTGCAGGACGAGGAAAGGGGCCGGAAAATGGTGGGCCCCCCGCTTCCAACAGGAGCTCCTCTGCTGATTGTTGCGTGTGTTTCTCATTTCCCAGCAGCTTGAACATCGGCTGTGTGCTGCTCCGCGCGGCGTCGGCGCGTGAACTGCCTGAATTTAGGGAGCGGCAGCGTAATCGTTCAGCGGCGTGTAGGCCCTGCCCTGCCTCGAGCAGGGGTTGGACCCCGTTCGCCGGGCTTGTTGCGGCACTTTCAGAGAGTCGCGGGCTTCCTACCCCTACCCCTCTCGGCGCAACTGTGGAAAATTATTTTCTAAGAATACGGAGTGAGTGTCTTCTGCAGAAATGAAAGCATGTTGCCTTTTCTTCCTGAAGAGATGTTGGCGTTCCCTTAGGGGTAGGAATGCATAGCTCTGTGCGTATTTAACAGAAGGGCCGAGGAAGGAACAGGTCCTTTGAATGCGTCGGCACTCCGCTGCGGAGAGGCCTGGTGTGAGGGGGGTGCACGCTGGCCTTGTCTGACGCCCACTCACAGTGCTCCTTTAGTGGGGGGTCGGGGTCTCACCAGCCTGCGCGGAGCCCCGCGACAGCCCTGCCCTGCACGTGGGGTGGGGCGCACGGAAATGAGGGGACAGCGAGGATGTTGGGGCTTCGCAGCTTCTAGGTTCGTTTTGTGAAAGCCTCTTCGCGGGAGGAGTAGATCTTGGTCACTCACGGTTCTAAGTGGCGGAGCTGCCGTGGGAGGAAATGCCCTGGGGCCGCAGCAGGGGCCTGTTGCCTGGGCGGGGCCTGGAGGAGGCTGTCCCTGGAGACTGCGAGGGGCCCTGCAGGGGGTGGCTCCGAAGAGCTCACACAGTTTGTGGTGGGTGCCTCTTCTTGCCCTGGGACGACGTGAAGGCGGCCCCTGCGTGTCCCTTCTCATCCTTGGCCTGGGGGCTGGGGCTCTCGGCTTTGTCCTCCTCCTCTCTCCCTGGGGCAGGCCCTGCCTGCTTCTCAGGGCCTGGCACATGAGCAGTGGGCGCCTCTCCCAGGCCCAGAGCCTGTCAGAGGGACCCGGATGATCGCTCTTCGTGAGGGTGGGCCCAGTGTGATTCTGAGAAAGGAGGAGGGAAGGGAAGACGGGGTCTTGTGTGGGAAGTTCTGCTGGAAGGAAAACATGCCCTGCGCTGGGACGCTGCTGCTGTCCGCAGGAAGTTCAGGGTGGACAGAAATACTCTCGTTTCTCCCCATTTCTGCTGCTTTGTGGGTATTAGTGAATGATGAGAATTTTCAGAGCCTGTGTGATAAGCGGCAAACCCTTAGGATTTCAGAAGGAGACGTACAAGTTTAAAAGGGGGAAACTAACTTTTCTCAAGTGCCAGGCATCATGCTTGGGACTTCATTTTACTCCATTTTAATGAAAAGGGCTCTGTGAGGTGACTGCACGATGAAGGTGGTCTGGGGCCTGGGCCAGACGGAGCAAGGCTGGGGTGCCCGGCCCCTGCTCCAGCAGGCCTCGGGACGCAGGCTCCCATGCCGTCTTGCAGCGGGGGGCGTGTAGCAGGCCGCACGGTGGAGGGGTGGGGCCGGGGCTCCCTGCAGCCCCTCCGTCCCTTCGTAAGGTGGGTGTGGCTGGGGTTGGGACAGCCCGGAGGGGCCGCGTGAACCCAGAAGTGACTTACCTCTGTCTGCCTTTCACCAGCGGGCGCCCGCAGAAGCAGTTCTCGTCAGTCGGGTTGTGGTCACCAAGGGGATTATTCATCTGTTTGCTTTCATGTATGTCTGGCTGTCTGCCTCTTCTGGTTCCTAACACTTTTCTTTCCCTCCATGTGCAGAATTGTTTCATTTCTACCGTAGATACTAATGAGATCGCCTACATGCCAGGCCTACGATAAGTTTCTGTCCTTTCAAACCCTGAAACTGTACAATTGATTGACTGTTTTTTTTTCTACTGGGATTAGTGATCCCAAACCCAAGAAACTTCTTAACCTCCATGATACCTTTTTTGTTTATTTTTTAAAAAGATTTTATTTACTTATAGAGAGGGAAGGTGAGGGAGAAAAAGAGGGAGAGAAACACCAATGTGTGGTTGCCTCTTGCAGGCTCCCTACTGGGGACCTGGCCCACAACCCAGGCCTGTGCCCTGGCTGGGCATCGAATGGGTGACCCTTTGCTTCACAGGCCGGTGACAGATCCACAGCAGCCAGGGCCACCCCGATACGTGTTTTAAAAATAAGGGTTAGACTCTCTGCATGTGTTTGTATCACTTGTGCAGGTTTTGGGCGTGTAACTGTCGAATTGAAAAAGCGGGGGTGTGGGGCTGGTAGTGTGTCTCGGAGGAGACCCGTGTTGTTCCTTTTTCCGGGACAGGGGAGTGGGTGTGAGAACCGGAGAGGTGTCGCACAGCCGGTTGTCACCCGTTACTTGGCTGACCTGCATGTGAAGTGGGCTGTGAGATGGTTGAAAATCGCTGTTGGTATTTTTGTCGTGAGGCCCAGGTTATTTTTCACTGTGTTGAAGAAAATTTTGGTAAAATAGTTCTTGAACTTTGTTCACAAAGTGAACACATCTTAGCTCTGAGTGGTCAAGCCCCATTTCATTCAGCCTGTGATTTGGAAGGCGCTGGCAGTTCCCCAGGTCCCCGGGGGTGACCAGCTGGGCATGCATGTCCAGCCTGGGCTGTGGGCTCACCCCTCACAGGCCCTGGACGCCGCTACCTGACTGGATGAAAAGTGTCCCCGGGAAAGACTGGAGCGGCCCTGGGGTGTGGCTGGCTGGGTCCCCAGTCTGCGGGAGGACTGCCCTGCGCCCTTCTCTCCAAGGGGGTGAGCCCCACCCCCTTGTTCACTCTGGGCTCCGGCCCTGGTTGTGTGGGAGGAGGGCGCTGGACGGCCAGCAGGCAGCACGACGCAGTCCCTCCAGGTTTTCGGTGGCTCGTCGGAGCTCCATCCAGGCAGCGGGCACCCGCCTGCTCTGCTGTTTCTCGTGCCCCCCAGGCCCTCCGTGCCTCAGCAGCCTCCTGGCTTTCTTCGTGGGTTTTCAAAGGAGTGGGGCTTCCGCAGTACGTGGGGCACAACCACCACGGCCCAGCTGCCCAGCGTGGCTCCGAGTGGTCAGCACTGGCCCAGTGAAACAGGCCTCGGGCGGTGTGGTCAGTAGGGGGACGCTGACGCTGTGTGCGCAGCGCCGTGGGGCGGTGGCAGGGTGCTCTGAGCACGAGAAGGGGGTGGGGACAGGCTGCAGGGGGAGAGCACAGGCGGCCCCCCAGAAAGTGTGCGGAGGTGAGCTCAGCTGAGGCTGTGTCCCGTCCAGCAGAGCGTGGGAGGGTTTGAGAGGGACGGTGACCTGAGGCTTCCTGAAGGTGGGCCTGGCAGAGTGTGTGGAATGAGTCGGGAGTGGGTAGAAATGGGTGGGAGGAGCCTGGTGCCCAGCCCAGGAGGCCCTGGAAGGGCCGGTGGGAGAGGGCTGGGAAGCCCCCATTGGGTGGGAGTGCTGTGCAGGGGCCCACTGAGGCAGCAGACTTTTAAGCTTGGGCGGGGGTGGGAGGACTTGGGAGGAAAGCGTGGGGTCTTCTGGTGTGGACGGGCGAGCTTCTGGCCTGGACTGGTGTTTGGCAGCCGCTAGATAGGCCGGGCAGAGGACTCTGACCTTCTGTGGGACTGGCTGTCTGCGGGGCTTCTCGGATGAGGACGGAGAATGAGGAATTTTGCGAAAGTAAAGCCTGCCTTTATTACCTGCTTTGCACCCATATATCAGATCTGATGTGAACTTCTCAAAAGAGGTCTTTCTGAGATATTTTCCGTGTCACAGCAAGGCTTCTGGGTCCTCCGGAGCGTCAGGTGTCAGGTTCCCTGGAAGAGGGCTCAGCACGGCCCACTGAGCCTGCGGCAGCCCTTCCCTTTGGGGGGCTGGACCCTCCAGGCTCGAGGCCCTCTCCGCTCCCCTGTTGGCTCGGCCGCGGGCCGTGGCCGGCAGCCCAGGCCAGGGCTGGGGGGAGGTGGGGCTGGAACAGGAGGGCTTCCTCACAGGCCTTCATGGTGCGGGCAGATGGGTGCTCAGCGGTGCCGTGCTCAGCCGACCAGGCTGACTCGCGTGCTGTCGCAGCGGTGTGTGTCCTGAAAGGAACTCCGGGGGTTTTAAGGGTTAAAAGTCCAGGGAAAAGAGAAACAACATTTTAAAGTTCGTACTTTCTGACTGCGGATTTTGGCAGCCAGCTCTGTCTCCGTAGTAGGCATCTTAAACCATCATTTAACATTTTTCTGTGAGCTTGAGAATAAGACACTGACAAATTATTTGTAATTACTAACTCCTTGTGCAGAAACTAATGAGCATAATGATCAAATTTAATCTTAGCATTGAAAACATCCAAAACTATCGCAGCTTCCTTCATGCAGCAGACAAGTGAGCATGTGTGACCTGTGGGTGCTCTGTTGGGACTGAACAAGCAAATGCGATCTAACTCTTAAAATTGGTAAATGTTGTAATGCATGTGTTTTGGTATAAATTCATACTTAAGCATTCAGATGATTGGCAATAATTAGGATGCAGAAACATTTTTAAAAATCCCAAAGTGTCTGAAACCCTTCTCTGCAGAATCCACCAAAAAGCCAAAAACGAAAGCTAATTTTGTGGGACAATACTGTGGTAACTGTTTAATAAAGAAGTTCTCTTTAAAGGAGTTTTTATTGTAATTGTAATTATATTATAATTGATGATAGCACCATGGTACTGTAATCACTTAGGTGGTTAAATACTGAATTTCATGGAACAAATTAGGTACTTGAGAGCTGAGGTGAAGGAGCCAGCACAGAGAACGGCTGGTGGGAAGGTGCTCGCCGGGCAGTGGCGGGTTCTGGACTGACAGGTGAGAATCCTGGGAGCTGCGGCCGAGGAGGCGCTCCCAACCAGGAGGGTGGACTGATGAAGCCAGGAAAGAGGGCTGCCTGCCTGCACCAGACTCCCGCACTGTGGTGTGGGGGCAGGGGGGGGGGCAGGACCCTGCAGAGCAGTGCAGCCCTGGACCCCGGAACTGCTCTGCCGGTTTCCCAGCTGCCGGATGCGGGCAGTGTCCTGCGGACCTGGAGGCGGGCTGCTGCGAGGTTCAGTGGGATGACAGGTGTGGGGGGGCCGGTGCATAGAGGGTGTCCTGTCGGCAGGGGCGGTGTTGCTGTTCGGGAGGAAGGGGGGGCAGGGTTGTCAGGTACGGCACCCTGCTCTCATGTGATGGAAATCAGGAAGCCACTTGACTCGGATGTGACAGGGACCAATGAATAGCGGCAGCTGCCATTCGAGCGCTTCTGCGTACTCTGTGCTTTCTGCCCACTGCCCGTGGGCCTCCCCGCCGCCTGCGGGGAAGCTGGGGGTGGGGGAGGTTGGGCACCTTTCACAAGGTCACCTGGCTACCAAGAGGGGAGAGGGGAGGCAAGGCTCGGAGCAACGCCTGCCCCGTGCCGGAGTCTGGGCTCTTCTCCTACTGGACTGCCTCTTCCTGGGAAGCCGCTGTGGGGGGCGGGGGCTGCTGACCCCGTGGGGAAGGGGGTGGCTGGCTCAGGGAGTTATTACCGCTGCTAGAAAGGTGTGTGAGTTCAGGGAGTGTGTGGGCATACCCCCAGACCCCCAAAAACGAGGAGGGAGAGGAAATGGGGCAGTAGCACATCATGGAGAAAGAGAGGCTAGTGACTGGCCGCAGAGGAAAGAGGATGAGACGAGTCCCAGATGCGTGAGCTGACGTCCAAAAGCTCAGTGTCAGTGGCGGGGTCCATGCGTCTCTCAGAAGTACAGCTTCTTGTGGGCGCACATCTGGTGGTCACTCAGGCCTGGCAGTGACCCTCGCTTGGTGTGGGCTGTGCGCTGCTTCTGTCCTAGTAGCTCCGCCCGCTGGGGGTGGGGGCAGGGACCTCACAGCAGGCGGGGCAGGCAGAGGTGCTGGGGTGCTCCTGCTCCCAGGCCAGCCTTTGTGCCTCCCTGCTCCTCCCACCTGCGTCCTGGGACCAGTTTTTTTTACATTGCCAGCCTGTCTGGACCGATTAAAAATCTCATAAAATAAAAAAAGAATTACTAGAAAAAGAAACTGAAAAGACACACAGAATGCAGACTTTTTTTAAAAAACTAAACCAATAGATAAAAAATTACTCCATCACACTGCCATAAAGCTCATTCACAGTGCCTGGTGTTAATTTTGACTGCAGACTGTTAACCTGTCCACGGACTGGTTCACGTGGAGAGCAGTTATTTAGGAAGAAAGTTTGGTAAGCAAATTCGTAAACAGGATGTTTTCAGAATATTTGCATGATTTAAGAGTAAAAATAGCCTTTCCTTTGGCATTTAAAGTACCTTGAGGTGTTTGTTCACATGTGATCTAATCACAGATGACACCTTTTCTGTAAGGTTCCGAGTTGGGGGCAGGGGTGGGCAAAAGGAGGTTTACAGCTGTGCATGTGGAAAACATGACAAGGACTGATGAATAATTCAAGAGTAAACTCTGTTTTGCGTACTCGCAGCTGGAAACCGGCTTTTGCCCACCCCGTGCACTAAGAACTGAGGCTCAGGGATCCACAGGTTTGAACTAGGAGCAAAACTTGGAAAATAGGTGCTTTTACTTGCTTCTGAGAACTATTGTACATTCTTTTGCTCATTTCATTTATGTTAGTATGTTTTCTCTGTTAACTTTTGGCTTACTTTTTAAGTTGATGTTTATATTTCAGTGTGTAACGTTAGATATATCCTTTCAGGGGGGAAGTTCCTTAAGCAAACTTTAAAAGTCTCCAGAGTTACGTATGCCGACGTGGAAACCATGGTGCAATTTAATTTGCTCATGTTTCGAATCTCAGTTTTGGGTTTTGAGCTACTTGTACTGTTGCCGATGCCCTCCCTGTTCTGAGGTGATTTGCTGCCCCTCCTTGGGAGGGAGGGGCTCTGTCCAGTGTCAGGGGCTCCTTTCTAGGTCTGTGGCTTCCACCCCTTCCTTGCACTTACTCCCTCCCCAGTGGCGCCCCCCCCCCCCCCCCCCCCCCCCCCCCCCCCCCCCCCCCCCCCCCCCCCCCCCCCCGCAAAGTCAGGACTTCCTTTTGTCCTGTCTCTTGCTTTACAGCACGCCCCCCAGGCTCTTTCTCGTGCTTGTCCCTCAGTTTCCCCTCCAGACAGCCCCAGGAGGTTGGTGGGGCAGGTGCTCCTCTCTGTGGACCCGAGGTGAGGCTGGGGGAGGGTCTGAGTGCCCCGAGCTCCACCTCGTACCACCTGGGGCCCTGCTTCCAAAGGCTCAGGTTATGCGTTTGGTCAAAGAGGCCTGCAATTTTGAGGTCCTCTGTTCTTCTCAGTGTTTACATTTGTTATCTGACAATTCAAACGTAGGGTACTCAGTGCAGCGCACAGGCCTCCTTTGGAAGGAAGAAACCCTGAGAAGCTGCACCGGCCGGCTGGACAGTCGGGCAGAGCCGCATGCCCCAGCAGGGTGCGGGCCCAGGGGGTTGAAAGGGTGCGCTCAGCAGCATCTGTCGTCTCCCCCTGTGATTTTCAAACAGGCGTGCGTGCGGGGGTTCTCTGTTTCCGCAGTAACAGCCCAGCACACGGGCTTGCCCAGGACATTTCCCGTGAAGAAAAGAATCCTGCCTAGAAAGGAGGGAGGCGCCTTGAAAAGCCGCATTTTAGCCCAAGTCAGAGCCATTCTCTTCTACCTTTGGTGTGTGTGGCTGGGTGCTTTGCCCTGTTCCCTTACGGTCAACAGACTTTGGTTGCCAGTCCAGCCCTGCCTCGTGCCGGGCAGATACGATGATTTTGGTGGAGTTATTTAACTTCCTGAAACTTGTTTTCTCTTCTGTAAAATGGGGCAGTGTTACCAGCTTTGGAGGATCATTGTAAGGATGAGAGGTGATGCATGTGCTGCACTCGACGGTATGGGCGCATGTGCAGAGTCGCCTGAGAGTGGTGCGGGGAGGGTTGGGGCCGGGCCGGGGGCTGCTCACACCGCGGGGCTCGCAACTCAGCATCGGATCGCCCAGGAGGCTTTCAGTACAGTGTCTGGGCCCACCCCCGTGGTTTCTGAATTTTTCAGTCTAGGGTGGGGCTTGAGAATTTGCATTTCTGAGTTTCCAGGTGATGCTGCTGCAGCCACTGCTGGTCTGGGGACCACACTTTGAGAACTCCTGGGCTACAGGTAACTCACCAATGAGCGTTTAGGTGCTGTAGAGCTTTTATGTGGTCAGAGGTACTCTCTTAGAAAATGCTTCGATCGAATTTTGCAAATACTGAATTTAGTATCTCAAGGATTTTTTATCTCTGAGGTTCAGGAGTCTGACTACTTAAACGTTTTTGAAATAAGGTGTGTGAGTAACAGTTACAGACATTGTATGGATAGTCTAACTCTGTCAGGTTGGTCAAGGTATGTGAAAGTGCTTTGATAAAATGCTAAAACCGGAAACAGTATTGGGAATACCCTTGTTTTTAAGACGGACCGTCAGCGTGCAGTGTAAAATAGTGTGACTTGGCGCTCTCATCCGGACGTGCTGTTCACTGTGTGTGTTTCTCTCTCTCTCCTCCAGGCTGCTGACTTGAGTAAACCGATAGATAAGAGGATATACAAAGGAACACAGCCCACTTGTCATGACTTCAACCACCTCACAGCCACAGCGGAGAGTGTCTCTCTCCTAGTGGGCTTTTCCGCAGGCCAAGTCCAGCTCATAGACCCCATCAAAAAAGAAACTAGCAAACTATTTAATGAGGAAGTAAGTAGCACCCTGTCTTAGCTGTTAAGAACCCCTTTAAAAATCACATGTCCTCACCAAGGGGAGCGGGCCCTTCCTTACCTGCGGAGCGAGGCCCGTTTCCCACGCTCTCTGCTGCCCGCCCAGAACCACCCCGCTCTCGGTGTGGCAAACGGACCTGTGGGCTTTGACTCGCTCTTCCCCGGGGGGGCTGTTTGTGCGCTTTTTACGGAGCATGTTCAGATGCTCAGGTGTCTGTAGCAGGTGCTTTAACACTGTTACAGTGGCGATAGGGGTGAGACTATAACTTGATATTTGTAATTTAACTAAGAAAACACAAAATTCCAGACTTCGTTCACATCGCCAGGAATCTTCGTGCAGACCAAAGAACTTGGAGACATTTCCTTTGGTGGCTTGGATGGTGCTTAAAGCTTTGTGTGGATGTTTGACAGGCCTTTGGCCGAGGAGTGATCATTTTGCTCTTGAAAGCATTTACTGTAAAATCACCTTGGACGTAGTTAGAAGTCCTGGCACTTAAAATTGGATCACACAGCTTGGCTTTTGCCAGTGCTGCAGTACGCACGGGGGCGTCTGGCCTCCTTAGTTCCGTTCCGGAAGGAGCCCGAGGTGCCTGGGCTGTCTGTTCAGGGCACGTCGAGACGGACGCGCGGCAGGGGGACGTTGCCGGACAGGTTGTGCCTGTGGCAGCGGTTGCAGCGGCTTTTCGGCCCCGCGCGTTCCTGTGACGCGCTCGGCGTCCCCTCCTGGGTCTCCGTATGGCTCTCCCAGCCCGTGGGGGAGGTGACGCAGGCTGGCTGAGCCAGAGGTCCCGGGTGTCTCTCTGCTTGTGACCTCAGCCCTGACCTGACAAGGGTCAGGCCACGTGGGACCCCTCTTCTCCGGAAGTGCAAGCAGTTTCGCGCTGTGGCATGGTCTTAGCGCCACTGACGGAGCGAAGCCCATTACAGATTCTAGTTTTTAAGGAATAATTTTGTCTGGGGAAGAATATTCAACTTGACAAATTGCAGTTGAAGTTCCGACTCTCCTGCAGCCGATGTGGTCCGTGCTGTCCATGCTCGTCCAGTGCCATCTATGGTGCTGCTGCGTGCCTGTGCCCGGGGCTTGGTGACAGCTGCTGGACACGCCGCCTCCTTCTCTAGTCCATCGGGGCAACTGGAAGCGAAACTTGCCATCGGGATTGACAGGCTGTAGAGGAAAAGAATTTAATTCTGCTTTCTGTTTAAAAACTTTAAGCAGAAAATTACTGTTTTCCTACAGATCTTATTAATATCATCTGAGGAAGTGATTTCTAAGTTAGCTGGATGATGTCCCTCGATGTTTTTTCTTGTGTGGGAGACTGGAGTCACAAACCAGCCCTCTCTGCACTGTTGGCAGAGGTGGCAAATTTGGACTCAGTGTGGGTTTTGTTTGTAGTGAGGTGGGGGCGTGTTCCTGAGGGACAGGCGCTGGAACCCTGTAAACAGGGTCAAGAGGCTGCTCGAGCTGAGGATGGCACGGAATGCCACTCAGAGAACAAGGCGTTTGTGTGTCACCACTGGGGGAGGGAGGGAGGGAACCAGGACCATGGGGCCCTGGAGGCTTGGGGGCCCCCGAACATGTGGCGCGTCAGCCAGACCCGTCCCTCACTCCGGACACCTGGTGTTGCAGGCTAAGAAGCGCCTCCTGCTCTCAGCCACGCAAGCACGAGTTAGCGCATGCTCTTTCTACGTTTGCAAAGTGGCCGCTCCAGAGCCAGGACTGTGCAGAGTGTGATGGCAACGTGGCATTTGCAGCTCGAGGCTGGGGTTGATTGTCCTTCCCAGCAAGGTCATTCTCTGGCTGTGCGGGTGACGCTGTCGCCAGGTGTCGGCCAGGATGAGTAAGAGCAAGGCCGTCGGGGCCCGTTTCTCGGAGAGCTCCAGGAAGGGTGGTTGGCGCGGTCCCTGCACTCTGCGTGGCGTGAGAGTCAGGGTCCGCGCGTTTTTCACGTTCTCTCTGTTTGGGGGTGCGGGCAGCTGCCCCTGTCTTAGAGGTGAGCAGCTGGTCAAAGAGAAGGTAAGTGAATTGCCCGAATCAAGTGCACCTTGCTGATAGGCTTGACAGCAGAAATTAATTACACAGGCTCTTACTGGTCATGGACGCAGGCCCCCATGTGTCTGCAGGATGGGCGGGCCCCTGTCCCCCTGGTGCTCATGCAGGAGGAGGGTGGACGGGCACTGCCGGGCCCGGTGTCAGCACCGTGCAGGAACGGAGTGCCAGGGCACCTGTGGTGACGGTTCTTCAGGATACGCCGACTCGTGTAAAACAAAATCCACGGTGGAGCTCGGTGGCAGAAGCCCAAGGAGGCTTCCAGAAGGTGACATTTGATACCTGGGTCTTGGAAGGCACTGAAGAGTTGGAGGAGAGGGAAAAAGGCCTTCAGGGCCAGAGGGAGGCCCGTGGCGTGTGGAGGAGCAGCGCAGAGCCGTGTGCCAGGTCGCAGCAGGCAGGCCTCGGAGCGGCAGGGGTCAGACCTGGGCAGGTGACCTGCAGCCGGCTGGTGGAAGCGCTTTTGTGACGTGCCGACAGATTTAGGGCTGACCCAGAGGCTGTGGGGGAACTGTTGGGCTTTTCCTCCAGGGAGTGACAGGATCAAATGTGTTTTTTAGAGCTCTTGTCAGCCCTTGTGGAAGGTGGAGTGGAGTGAAGACAGAGAGAATGAAGGTAGCAGGACCAGTGAGGAGGCTGTAGTAACTGTCCAGGTGAGAGCCGAGGGCTTGGACTAGAGTTGTGGCCACTTTCGTTCATCTGACAGACCTCGATTACCTGCCGTGTGCCTGGCACTGGGTCTGCAGTGGCGGACGACCCCTGCCCTGCGGCACACACTCAAACTCACACATGGCAGATGGCCACACCAATGTGAGAGGAGGCAGTGGGCCTCCAAGAGAAACGCGGAGGCCTCCCTAACCCGGGAGGGGAGCTCCTCGGAGGGAGCAGTGTGCTTCACACTGAGCCTCCGGAGGAGGCGGCCAACCAGGTAAGGAACCAGGGGTGGAGCGCTCCTGCAGGAAGGGGGAGTAGGTGCAGGCCCGGGGCTGACAAAGAACTTGGGTCCGAGAGAGCTGGGAGAGGCCGGCGTGCCC